>PVIH01010785.1:0-14321 GCA_004025045.1 Sigmodon hispidus
TTTTAAATTCTTTTTACTGTTTTTTTTTTTTTTTTTGATAAATACAAAATAAAGAAGGAAAAAAAAAAAGAAAAAAAAAAAGAACAGGTATTTCCTGGAGGGGAGGAGGGAAACATTTGGTGGCTTCCCTTTTAATTCTAAAAGTAAAGACAACGGGATCTGCAGCTACCAAAATGCCACCCAGCTTTAAGCCCCAAACATTGATTCTCATTGATCATCACCTCTGGCAGGGACTCAGAAACTAAATACAATAAAGTAAAATACACTAAGAGAATTCTGTAAAACTTTAAATCTAGTGTTTAACTCTTTTCTGAGTTTATGGAGCTGTGGATAGAATGACTCTCACCTGCAAAATGACATATTAAAAGTGACTCCCTCGGTTTTAATTTGCATTTCGTTTGTTTTCAGGATGACTGGCTATGTACCAGTCATTTGGAATACAAAGGATAAGATAGGATTCCTGTCTGTCATTAGTAAGAATTTAGTAAAGGATACATGGGTCAGAAAAAACAATGGAGGATCAGAGAGATGGCCAGTGGTTAAAGGTGCTTGCCTACAAACCTGACAGGTAAGTTTTGTACCCAGGACCTACATGACGAGATGAGAATCCCAAAAGTTGTCCTCCAAGACCTACACACACACACACACACACACACACACCACGAATTCTAGTTTTTAATTAAATGAAAACTCAAAGCCAGATATTAGGGAAAAGGCTGGAATAGCAGAGAGATGAAACAGACCACAGTCAATTCTCACCCAGGCAACTTCCAACTTCTCAGGGTAAAAGCTGTCTTCCAGATTCCTCAGTCTGGCTCATTACTTCTTCCTATCAGTGCCTTAAATATCCTCTTCACTTCCACTGTCAACTCTGAATCTTATTCGTGAGTTAAGATTAAAGGCGTGAGCTACTACTATTTATTTGTTAGGCCTTGAACTCACAGAAACACAGAGATCTCTGTCTCTGGAGTTATGGGATAAAGGAGTAGGTCACCATTCCTGGTCTTTCCTGGATGGGTTTAAAGGTGTGAGTTACCACTCTCTAATCCTCCTGGCTTGACTGTAGGTGAATCTGCTCTCTGATATTCCAGACTGGTTTTATTAAATATAAAACATATCACCACACATGTCTATGTGTATAATTTTAAATATTGGAATACATGTTCATATACAATGGAAGCAGCATATTATGGAAGAATGCTTTAAATGGTATTTACCTTCTGCAGCTCAAAGGCTCAATGTAGTCCACAGATGTGTCATGTTGAGATTTTGTTGTTAATTGTTTGCTTTCTCTCAAGTGTGTTCAATCCCTCCCAGAAGCAAACAACTAAAGTGATAGATGTTCCATTTATTTATTTATTCATTCATTCATTCATTTATTTATTATCTTACTTTTATTTTATGTGAATTGGTGGTTTGCTTGCCTATGTATCTGTATGAAGGTCTTGGATCTTCTAGAAGTAGAGTGAGAGACAGCCATGTGTGTGCTGGTAATCGAACCCCAGGTCCTCTGAAAGAGCAGTCAGTGCTCTCAACCACTGAGCCATCTCTCCAGCCCTCAGGTATTCCTTTTAAATAAAACAGACCTGGGACAAGGGGGATGGATGGCTCAGTGGTTAAGATCACATGACTACTCCTACAGAAGACCAGAATCCAACACCCAAGTCAGGTGGCTCACAACTGCCTGTAACTCTAGCTCAAGAGGAAGCTGATGTCCTCTACCATGCCTAAGGGCATCTGCACACATATATAAATATGTCTAATTCTTCCAACAATCACTGCCTCAAAGATTAAAGAACAGACAGGTAAACAGCTTCTCAAAAGTCAAATGGCTAAAAACAATGGAACAGGATCTAAACAGCCCAGGGCCTGGTGATTACATTTTGCCACTTTTTAAAAATCCTTACTCCAGGCATTGCAGTGGCCCTAGAGTCTCTTGGATGGCATAGGATTGACCCCGTTAAAATTAATTATTAATTAACTAGTAAGAGATACCTATGTGTTTTTCAAATGTACCTAAGGTCAAGTCACTAATTAGAATGGCAGGTCTGAGACAACATCCTTAGAAATTACAACAGTTCTAATAATGCTTCCATGTTGTGTTTTCTGAAAGGGGATGTATGCAAGTGATGACCTCCTTATGAACCACACTGCACAGTGGCTTCTTTATGCTTTTTACAACAGTACAGGTCTCCTGAAGCTATATTAATAATTATTAATGTCAGCACAAATTGACCTCCCCCTTCCTTCTGTGTGCATTTTATACAGTTCAACTTGGAGAGGGCATTGATTTTTCAACAAGATTTTTCTGTAGTCACAGCCAACAACCAAGACCGGGAAGGCTCAGATACTGTGCCAGCACTTGTATTACCTCAGCTCCCATGAAAATCCCAGGAAGCAGGTACCTGTATTGTTTTGCAGATAACCATGACCTGGCATTACACCAAGAATTCAGAAATGAGCTCAGCAACTCTGACTGCCCAGCTACAAGCCCTACTCCCTTTACTAGGAAGTTGAGGCTAATGAGAGGAGGAATATATATATATATATATATATATATATATATATATATATAGACATTAAAACAGTGACAATTAAAAGGCTAAAGTATCATTCTTTTAAGAGGTAATCTAGAACATTCTCTTAATTTCCCAAGACACAAACTCTTACATTCTTTTGGGATTTTGTAGGTAAAACATAATTTTGGGCACACAGGTCATTAACCAAAATTGATGTACTCTTTTATCTTTTTATATCTGTGTATAGTCTTAGTAATGCTCACATGTGATGGGCTGTACCACAAATCTAGTCCTCCCTCCGCTAGTAACAATTTTACTTCATAGGCTGGACCGCATTAACAATAACAGTCTGGAACAAAGAGAAATATTGGCCAGCAGCTAAATATATTGCATGATTCATTGATAGAAAAATATTTTTGATCCATTTTCTTCTGTGTGGGACTCCCTAACATCCAAATCAAAGAGGAATACTTAAATGGTCCAGGAAGGCAAGAAACTACTGATGGTATCCAGGACCCTTTTTTTCAGAGTTCAGTGAGTTTCTTCCACCCAGTTCTAACCAAATGAGTACACTTATACATAAGTCTTTGAGATAAGACAGAATAATTTTTAATGGGCATTAGTGATTTGCCACTGAAAGTTTTGGGTCCCTTAAAACTGGATTTACAGACAATTGTGAGCTGCCATATGGGTGCTGGGAGTTGAACCCAGGTCCTCTAGAAGAGCAGTCACTGTTTTTAACCACTGAACCATCTCTCTGGCCTCATAAAGTATTTTATGGGAAACAATTTTACTTTTAGACAAGATTTAGACAAAAATTTACCTGGCAGATTTTGGTGAACATCTCTAAAAGACAAATAGATCTTTTTTTCCCCAGCAACATATGTACTCAACTATCACATTTTCAAGATAAAGAAGTAAGAGAGCATGTGGCTTGTCAGTAAAGCAGTCATCTTCAATGCCAGTTTTTCCCCCTTTAGGGTGGCAATGCCAGGAACACATTAAAAAAAGTGAAATGACTATTTGTTGCTTTATTTAGGTTAATATTTTAAATTTAGTTTAAACAAAAATATATTTAAGTTTACTACAAACCCTGAAAATGAATATAAGTATTATTGCATGTGTGCCCATAGCCCTGCAGTGAAGGCACTATTGAAAACAGGGGGAAATAAAGAAGAGAGATCCAACATAATAAATAGAATATTATCCCAGAATTTACAGTGTATGGGACTCTCTTTTTTAGAATTTTTCTTTTGAAAAGCTTTTAACCCTGTAAAACAAACACTGTTTATTCTTCTACCCAGTAACTGATCAGTGCTGGCTAGGGAATTGATCCCAATCTGAATTACTGTAGAAGGAAATTTCCCCCCTGCAAAAGACTTGAAATAAAGAGTTTTTGATGTGGAGTCTGTGTTGAATGTGCAGATGGACAAGTCCATACAAAGAAAAAAAAAAACAAAAAACAAAAAAATAAGCCTGCACCCAAAAGTGGCTGGGGCAACACTGTTGATGAATGTTCTATAGTTGAAAGATAATGTCATTCACCACACTGTTATAGTAAACATTTACTCTGTTGGGTGTAGGTGAGAAATGGGTCTAAACCCTCTTGGATGCTGCATTGAAGCTTCTTTCTCGATGTTCTCTGTGGCCTATCATAAAGGCCAAGATCTTGGACTCATCTGTAAAATGTGGGTTCAGTTGACTGTGAGATGAATAAATGTTATATATGTTCAGCCAATCTGCACTGCTGCAAAAAGGTGCAAATAAGAGAATACAACCAATGTCTTGCTCTCCATGAAGGGCTCGCCTCTTAAATACATCCCCCTCTGACTATATTAAGCTTATCATCAACTCTCCATGGCCTGTAGGGGTTGCCATGTAATACAGGGAGAATCTCAGAGTATGTTGCTGGCAACCCACTGGTGGAAAATATATAAGATATCTGGTTTACAGAGATAAAAAGAAAGAATGTCCACCAGCTGCAAAACAAAAGATGCCTTGGCCCCAGAGAAGATGCCACAGTGCCTGCTTGCATGCATAATTCTAACAGCTAGACTCCCATGAAGCTTTTTTTTCCCCATCCTATATGTAACATTGGAAAGAAGTTGATCTCAGTAAAGCACACCAACAGAACTGGATCAACTACAGTTTCCCACATTCATTAAAACTCAAAACTCTCCAAAAAAAAGGATGTAAATATTTCTTTTGTCTTAAGGCTTTAATAAAAAGAATCATTATTGAACTAGGATGGGAAATAGTTGCTTAGTAGGTAAAGCATTTGTTCTGCGAGCATGAGGTCCTGAGTTCAAAAACCCATATTTAAAAAAAAAAAAAAAAAAAAAAAAGCTTGGATTCCCCTTGCAATCCAAGCATTGAGGAGGCTAGTAACTCCCTGTTCAGCTAGCCTAGACTAATGAGCAAGTACTAGTAAGATACTTAATGTGAAATAATCACTGTACACTATGAAGATGAGTTGCTCTCATTATTAATAAAAAGCTGATTGGCAGATAGCTTGGCAGAGTTTGGAGGCAAGAGGACACTGGGATGAAAAAGGGAGTCGCCAGACAGACTCAGAAGCAGCAACATGGGAAGTTCGTAGATGAAGTAAACAAGCCTCAGGAAAGCACATAGGTGAATAGAAATGGATTAATTTAAGTTATAAGAATTGGCTAAAAGCAAGTCAAGGCTATTGGCACAGCATTTATAATTAATATTAAGTCTCTGTGTGGTTATTTGAGAGTGGCTGGCAGGACAGAACTGATTGGCAGTCTAGACTGAAATCTCCACCTATAGACACCCTCTGCCTTTATTAGGTTTTCTTTTACTGTTACAAAAACACCATGACAGAAAGCAACTTGGAAAAGAGTGGGTTTATTTCATCTTAAAATACTCAGGTCAAATTCTATCAAAGAAGAAAAGTCTGGACAGGAACTCAAAGCAAAAATGTGAAGGCAAGAACAGGAACAGAGACCACAGAGAATGCTACTTCATGCACTGCTCAGTTTGCTTTTTTATGTCCCCTAGTACCACCTGCCTGGGGATAGCATCCCCACAGTGGGCCTTCCACATCCATATTCAGTTAAGAAAATGTCCCCACAGGCTTGCCTGCAAGCAAATCTAATGGGGACATTTTCTCAACTGAGGTTCCCTCTTCAGATGAGTCTAGGTTGTGTCAAGTTGACCATCAGGACATTGCTCAAAAATTTAAAAAAAATGTTTTAAAGGAAGGATTATGCCTGAGAAATTACACCCAAGTCTGTCATATATATATATTATATACATATATATGCACATGCACTGCCATATACAAGTACACACACACATGCACACATGCATGCACCTAGTAACTACCTAGTTCTTTAAATAGTGTGAATATTATAATTCACTCTGTGAACTAAGGACCATTCAATCCTATTGAACTCTACCTACTAGAGGCCTGAATGTCACTGTCACAGGACTGGCTATGAAAAGCCTAAACCATCGCCCTTTCCCAGGCAAACACAATACAAGGAGGCTGCCAAAGACCAGCATGTGCCCATGTGTTTGACTGTGTGTTTCTTCACAACTGAATTCAAACCTAGGAGTCATGTCCAGAAAATCTTATCAGATGGTACTTTCTCAACATTGAAATACTCAAAATAGAAGTACATACAGCCACACACCTTGAGCTATCTTTTCACGAGGAGCACACCAGGAAACCCTATTCCCCTTTGTTCAAAGCACTGGAGAAAAAGGACAAAAAAGCATTAATGAGATAGCACAAATGTGAGCCCAGGAAGTGCTCTGATTTGGGATTCGGAGTGGTCACAGTCAGAAATAATAAACATTACAGATACAGGCTTGGAATGCATGTATCTGGGAGGTGGCAGATCAAGTCTTCATTGGGTAAGTTTGAGGCCAGCCTGGGCTTCATGAGATCCTACAAAAATACCCCTTAATACATAATAATAATAATAATGTAATAATAATAATTAATAATAAATACTGTTGACTGTGGTGAGAGTGGCCAGGACAGAATATGGGAGCCATGTTTTTCTGGTGTTGTCTGACTGCTGAATGCTAGAAATTGATCTATCTCCATCACCTGCCTTTTTGTAGCAACAGTCACTAGTCTACTCTCTTATATAATGAGATGGGTAAGGGACCAGACAGGGGCTTAGTGAAGACCTGTGTTCTGGGTCTGCTCTGCCACATCCCTGTTTAGAGATGCTGAGAACCTTGGGTGGTAATAGAAGCAAGTAATGCTTATCAGATCCAACGTGTCACATCAATGAATTTAGTTAATAGTCATGATGAAGACTGGTACTATTTTCAAATTATTATTTATACAAGTGGGCAGTTATGTAACTCTTCTGGTGTCACGTGGTTTAGAAGAGCAGGACTGTGACTAGATTACAAGCTCTTAACCACTCCTACATTTTCTCCTACCTCTGAGGCCCCTGTTTTATCTTCCCCAAAATGTAGCTCACAAGCTTCATAGAATTATTGTGTTGGTTAAATGAGAGAATGCATATGTACTTAGAAGATAAAGGAGGGCCTGGGGCACTGGCAATAAAAAAAAGAAAAGCCCATACCCCTAAAGATGGAATAAGCAAAGAAAATTTGAAGAAATTATGTTTTTCTTCACCACCCAGTTCTCATGTTCATATACTATTGTGCTTTATACTGATCATAATGACAATAATAATGAGGTCACGGAGTGACAAGAATATGTTGGGTATCATACAAAACTTATCCTATAAAGCCCCTGTGTTTCCCAAGCCTGCTCAGGTTACTAGCAAAATATCAGGTGCAAGCCCCTTTTGTCAGAAGCCAGCGCATGATCTCTGGGATATCTCTTGAAGAACACTGGTCTCTTCTAACAACAAGGCGATTTGAGTATCAGGCTCCGTCTTTACGCACCTGATACTTAGTCCTCATGAGGGTCAGTGCATAGCTTAATTTAACCCTCTACTTTACTTACCCTGCATTTAAGGCTGGAGGTTTAGCAGCATTTCTTTGACTTTCTGTCTGCATTCCAGACTCTTGCCAGCCAGTAAATTTAACTGGACAGCCTCATGGAGCTCTTTTCCTTGGCCACAAGCCGAAGCCGTACCTTCTTAACCTGCAGCCCACTTGGCCGAAAATGGGCTCCAAATTTAGGATGAGGTGAAAGTTGACTTAATGGATGTACTGGTCATCGATCTCTTTACAGCCATCAAACACATAACAACAAAAAAGAAGGGTTCCCTTCCGACTGTCTTCTGAGGACGGTGGTGAGGAACGCTTGGCTCTGTGGTCAGCAGGAGGATGCAGCAGCTGCTTGCTCACATCACTGTTGACCAGGACACAGCAGGGCTAGACCTGGGCTGGGTTATAAACCTCACCACTACTGCCAGCACCCGTGCCCTAGAGACCCACGCCCTCCAGGTAGGCTTCACCACTCAAAGACTGCCGTCTGCTGGGGGTCTAGAGCTCTCTTACATATGATCCTGTGGGAGCCATTTCACTGGAAACCTTGACCACAGAGAAAAGACAACTGAAGTGCCCCAAAGACGGGAAAGGCAAATCCTGTCTGCACCAATGCTTATTTTCTCAGGAAGCAGAGACTGAAGTACCTAGTTAGGAACCAGTGCGCTGGGGCTGAATGCTGTTTCTCAGGCTTACTAGTCATCTGATTTAAGGCAAACCTGTTAGCTTCTCTGGAACTCAGTTTCCATCCACAGATTACTATTTTCTGGCAACGTCACCACAGAGTTTAAAGCATTTTCCCATATGTTACATCTTTACTCCTGAATCCTAGAAGACTTGGGAATACATGCTTATGAGAAACCAAAGAGAAAAAGATGTTATGACCTCACAGTTGCCATGTAGATGTGATGAGAATACATATTGCACCTCGTGTAAAGTACTGTTGTATTCTGGAAACAACTATGTTGAAATTGGAGTTAGTAACGTAAAAACAGTCTTACTTGCAAGTCACTTGATCTGGGCATCTAAATGAACTGCGGGGATTTGAAAATCTAGTGTAATACAAAATGTTCACACTGATCAACTCTGAAAAACCCTGATCCAACAGAATTCCACATTGTATAACTATCTCGTATTTGTGGCCTAGCACATTGGAGCCATGTCTGCTTCAATCTTCACATTTGCCTCATGAAATACATTATCAGTCATTATTAGTTCCATTTTACAGCTGGGGGAACTAAGGAAGATCATTCAAATGGCTTCTCTGGGGCCTCAGAGGAAGTCAGTACCATGTGGAAGAAATGCTTGTGTTGGGCTCGCTCTTCCTCACACAAATAGAGAAAGCAGTTTTTTCTGGCAAGCCTCTCACAGCTAAAGTAATTTCTGCAACAAAGAGCAGGCTGACACAATGTTAGCTCTGGGGTCTGGTCACAACTATTGCCTTTCTGAAAGTGTAAATGTAAAATGTAAGACTCATACTGGACAAACACTCTTGAGGTCTCTATAATGGTAGCCAATGAGCTGCCAAAAAATTCAGAAGACTCCAAATCACTTTGACTGACCCTGATTCCCCATTCAGGTATTAACCATATACCAATGGCATTCAATTAAAATCTGACATTTTGTCAGGAATACCTTAATCAAAAAAACAGGTTGTGGCTTCTAGTTGATTCTGAAGATGTGGAGTGTGTATGTGGTGAAGTGTGTAAGGTGTGATGTGTGGTACCATTTAGGAACTTACTTCATATTAACTATACACTAAGCATTGTGTCACTTGCTGGGAAACAGAAATAAAGCACAAGCCTCTTCCCCTAAAAGACTTTAGGATTTAGATAAACAACACACACATATTTACCAGTCCTAATAAAACCTAGAGTTAAAATGGATGCTATTTTTAATTTTCTTAACCATATGTCTCTTTAATTTGAATCCTAATATTTTTAAAAATAACTTTCTAGTGGCACTATAATATGTTCTTTCCGGGCCTGAAAAAAAAATGGCTTAGCAGTTAAAAGCACTTTCTATTCTTTGGTTCTCAGAATCCATGTTAGTTGGTTTATAACTGCCTATAAGTCCAGCTCCAAAAAAGCCAATGTCCATTTCTGGCCTCTTTAGACACACATGTGGCATACATTTAAACACATTCCCCTAAATAATAATAATATTAAAAAGTTCTTTACATATGAAAATTATTTCATCTTTCAGCCAATATTGGGTATTAGAACTTCCCCCATGGACATTGTACTTATTTCCTCATAAAATGTTATCTGCAGGGGATGATGGTTCATACCTTTAATGCCAGCACTTGGAAGGCAAAAGCTGGCAGATCTGTATGCTGAAATCAGCTTGGTGTGTATAGTAGATTCCCAGTGAGGCAGCCTCCACTACATAGTGAAACCCTGTCAGAGGAAACAACCAACAATATCCCTACAGCCAAGGCTTGGAGTCAATGCAGAAAATTAGGTAGAAAGAAGCCAGAGGAACATGGAGTTTGCTGTGAGAATGTGGCTCCTAGAAATGGCAGAGAGGCTGCACCCATGGAGTCTCATCAACATGGCTGCCTGAACAGGACCTGCGTAAGGACGTTAGTAATAGACTACTAACACAGAAGAGGGGAAGCTCCACATTCAACCCCAAAGAACGACAAACAAGGGATATTGAGAAAGGAAGAGTTATCATCTCCAGGGAAGAGCCCCCAGCTAGTTAGTTATCCAGTACCAGTTGGTCAGCCCCGAGGTCATATACACACAGGTAACATTGTATAAACTGAGAAGGTTGTATTTTTATATTTAAGAATATATGTATAGATACATATAATACATATTCAACAATATATATAATAACAATTAAAGTAAAAGAGACCATGATTTTGAGAGAGAGAGCAAACTGGGTTCCATGAGAGGGTTTGGAGATAGGAAAGTAATGTAAGTATAATCTCAAAATTTTTAAATTGTTATTAAAAAAGCAAAACAAAAATAAACAGCAAAATGAACCAAACTTTATTTTTTAATCTACATCATTAAGATACAAGACTGGCTAAGCTACATTTATATTCTGTTAGTTTTGTATTAAAATTTCATTTTCATCTTTGAAGTCTTAAGCATGTAAAAAGAAATCAAACACAAACCCTGCCTATGTCGCAGAAGAGAGATATGTAAACCCAAACTTGCAATACAGGGGAAGTAAATGTGCGTTGACAAACCCACAATATATGACCTTCTCTAGAGACAGCCACATGGGGTGCGTGGGGACGTGGGGATGTGGTGAGCGCAGGAGCACTTTATGGAGGAAGTGAGATTTGAATGCTTCTGAAAGAGCAAGTCCCCAAGGTGACTGGAGGATGAGGACTTTTCCAGGCAAACGGAGAAGCATGTGCAAAGGCTGAACGTATGATTTGGGAGTCTCCTGGGAGTCTACCCAACCAGAGGAAAACTCCTAAGAAGGATGAAAAGTCGGGTAGTGTCTGTAGAAGTTTCTTACTGCAGGCCAAGTCAGACATCAGACAACCTCAGCTCACATTGTCCGCCCCTCAGTCTTCTCTAGTGACCTATGGTCACTCAGATACCTCTGACAGTGCCTGCTCCTGTCTCAAACACACAACAAAGACCTCATGCTCCATCACTGAGTAAGAATAGACAGGCTGGGGGCTAGAGAGATGGCTCAGTGGTTAAGAGCAATGACTGCTCTTCCAGAGAACCAGGGTTCAATTCCCAGCACCCACATGGCAGCTCACAACTGTCTGTAGTTCCAGTTCCAGGCAAATAAATAAATAAAAGTTAAAAAGAAAAACAAAGAATAGACAGGCTGAAGTATCTCCTCCACCATGGTGCTGTCTTTGACAGATTTTATAAGGATCCTTTGCAAACAATAAATTTTGTTTAGAATTCCAGGGCATAGCTATGCCTCCAGTGTCTCTTTCTCTACTGCTAACCATTCACCCATTGACTGTGAGCATTGAGGCAGCAATGGATTTCTGTAGTCTCCTCTTTCAACCACTGTGACTACTTCTAAAAGCTCCAAGACAGAGAGTGTAACAAGACATTGAAACAATTTTTAGACTTCCCTTTCATAGACCAACCCATCCATCTCACAGAAAATTGAGGTTAGTTTTACTTTGTAGAAGTTAATACTCTAAAGATTCCTTTATGATGTTTATTGGTGAAAAACTTCTACACAACCTTCCTCAACTACTGGAGGGCTGTTGTCCTGGTGAGTTTCTTGATTACAAAGTAATCTTATATTTTGGTATTATTTACAAGGGACTGTGGGGTATACAGATAGTTATATTATTGCCCAGAGTCTATCTTAGGCTAAAATTATTAAACAAAGGACTGTTATAAATATATCTGATTGAAGTTTTATAGTAAAAAAATTATTAAAAGCGTAGAAGATAAGCCTTGATTGGAAACTACCTATGAAATGTTTTTTTTTTTTTTTTTTTTTTTGAGATAGAGTTTCTCTGTGTAGCCTTGGCTGTTCTGGAACTTGCTATGTAGACCAGGCTGGTCTTGAACAAAGATTTACCTGCCTCTGCTTCCTGAGTGGTAGCATTAAAGGATTGTGCCACCACTGCCTGGCATGTGGAATAATTTTTAAAAGTTGAACACATGAGGTGATGAGAAGTACATTTTTTAAAAAGTTTATATTGGCAAATGATTATTATGGAGCTGAGTTGACTTTATTCTTCTGAAGGTAGATATACAGTTTTGTCAGCATCATTTATCAAAAAGGTTGTCTTTTGCTGTACAAAGACTGCCTTTTCTTGATACTCCTGTCAAAAATGGATGTCCACACCTATATGACTGTACCTTTGGGTTCCCTATTATGTCCCATCAGTATATACATGATTTGTGTGCTGATACCATACCACCTTTGTTACTAGGGCTTTGTCCTATCTATCATTTGGGGTCAGATAATGTGATGCCTATATATGTTTTATTCTGCTTCAAGTTGCTTTGGCTATCACAATCTTTTTGTTTCCATGTAAATTTTAAGAATGTTTTTCAGCTTTTTAAAGACTGTCATTGGAATTTTGGTGGGAATTGAATTGTACTGACTCTGTAGATTGCTTTTGAGAGCACAGGCATTTTCACGATATAAATTCTGTCATTCTAGAAGCATGGAAGTTCTTCCTATGGCCTAGGGTCTTTAATTTGTTTATATCAGTGCCTTAAGATTTTTTTCTTTTATGGAAGTCTTTCACTTCATTATATTTTTTGCTAGATATTTTTTGAGGCTATGGTAAAAGAGAAATTGTTTCCTAATGAATTTCTCAGCAAGTTTGTTATTGGTGTATAGAAAAGCTGCTGATTTGCATATGTCAATTTTGTATCCTACAACTTTACTGGAATAATCATATTTTTAATCACCTGAGTTGAATGAAACAGGTAAGTACTCTGGACTAACATCTGGAGAGCCTGCAAAGAATTGAACTGGGCCCTCTAAATGAGGGTGTCGGTCGCATTGATCAAGCTGTTAACAGCTCCCTTAGCTATAAGACCAGGAATTATCCCAGATACAGAAACTGGCTTTTTAGAGCTCACTCCCTATGGGGGGCTGCCTTGCTCAGCCTTAATACAGGGGAAAAGGGATGGGTCCTGCCTCAACTTATAATTTTCTAGAGGGAACTAAGGATGATGTCAGTGGGCAAACATAAGGAGGAATAAATATTATGCTACTAAATAATGAGACATTATGAAATGCCAGACGCATATAAAGTTTTCTGTATACACATTATTTCACTTCATACTTTGGAAATCTCTTGAAGACGATTCATCATCACTCTCACTATAGGTGAGGAACTCATGAAAAAGAAAAAGAAATTCATCAGCATTAATAAAAACTAATAATACAGAGCAACATTTTGAACCTGAGAATTACTAAAATTTGTGACAAAGCAAACTTTCATATCTACCCATCTATGGTCTTAGGTCTTGTATCTGCTAAAAGAAAAGCTACAGATTGAACATGCTTATCCCCTAGGTATAACATCACTTAACAATCTAGCTATGCTTACATATTTTAGAACTCATAATCTTTGACAGTTCTTCAGGCAAGTTTTACTGATTTCTCAGTTTTGGAATTGAAAATAAAAAGAATTTGTCTCTGTCAATAAAAGTAGCCTGAGGCTCAATGAATACTAGATGTCAGGTTTCCCAACTCCAAAAGGTTGGCTATTATACTTCCATCTCTTCCTATTCCAAAGATGTAAAAGAAAGTGGTACTGGTTTGCCCTGCACATGCATTATGCACAGACCCATGAAAAGGCAGTTTTGTATCTTTTTGTGTTCATAAAATAACTCACATTAATAGCATAACAACTTTAACTTTTTAGGTAAAAATGCATTAGCACTGCAAACACTTAGCAAACCTAATAACTGACAGAGGCCAAAAAGATTCTCCTTTTTATACATTTTCAAATAATATTGTGCTTTTATATGTTATATTTTTTCTTAGTTTGTCTATTTAATAATTTTTCAAAAACTCCAAACTTTTTAGAACTATAAAGATTTTAAATCATTTTTGCTATGAGGAAAGGGGCAACATCATCTTCTCAATTTAACTTGAAAAGAGAGAGATTTTCTTTTTCTTTTCATTTTTATTTATTTATATTATATATAAAAATACATTTATTTATTATGTATACAGTGTTCTGTCTGCATGTATTTCTCCCGGACAGAAGAGGTCTCGCCAGACCTCATTACAGATGGTTGTGAGCCACTATGTGGTTGCTGGGAATTGAACTCACGACCTCTGGAAGAGCAGCCAGTGTTTCTAAACTGCTAAGCCATCTCTCTAGCCCTGAGATTTTCTTAAATGAATTGTTACTAGCAACTTGAAAAATAAAATGAA
>PVIH01010785.1:14421-73132 GCA_004025045.1 Sigmodon hispidus
AAAAAAAAAAAAAAAAAAAAAAAAAAAAAAAAAAAAAAAAAAAAAAAAAAAAAAAAAAAAAAAAAAAAAAAAAAAAAAAAGCCCAAAGGGAAAATTCCCAAGAAGGTTTAAATCTATTCCTCAGCCTTCGAGGTCAGTTCAAGCTTGCCTGTATGGTTTTATTGCTTGGTTTATATATGCCCTGACACTAAAGAGTTTAAGAGCCAGTTTTTAAATTTTTTTTCACTTGGTATCCCCTAATGAAAACACTCCTTTTCAGATAGAGAGTATTTTTCTTCTCACAAATTCACAGTGTGAGAAAACAGAACTGAGTTTCATTAAGGTAACTCCCTCCAGTCACAGGCTTAAATGTTGCTCTTCTTTCAATGACAGGCAGCCTGTGTCTTTTAAAAGCTAAAACAAAAAAACCTCCACCAACAAATAAAAACCTATAATGATTATCTTTCATGTTAGTCAATGGGGAACTTGGTGTCAAATTATGTATATAATCAAAATACCATGGAGTTCCTTTCTGTACTTCTTTATAGGGAAAAAAAATAAGATAATAATTTACATTTTAAATCGCTGGGATTTAACATAGACCTTTACTATAATAAAAACCCAGTCTGGGAGTGGAAATCTCACTTTGACATTCCCTTAGGAAGAAATTTTTATAGTTATAGCCAGATAAAATATGACTTGCCTGTTAGGTGAAAGCTCCTACTATGCCCTGCCATCTGCATTGTATATTCCTGTGAAATTATACTGAAACTGTGTTAAGTATTAGAATAAAATAAACTGTCTTGCCAAAGAAAACATTCACAAATCTAATACCTTAAGAAAGGATATGAGAAATATTAAGGAACACATGTCAATTTAACAAAAGTCATGTAGCAGAATGGTGTGAGGGAATGTTCAAATAAATTGCCTTGAAGTCCAGGAGTTTCTCTGTCTTGTGTTAAACACCAAATTGGGCATGATCGATCTCCTCGCTGTCTTTACATAACCACAGGGGCCACTTGTAAACACACACCATGCGTGGGCATTTGACATCTCTAACAACCATTCAACACTCCCCAGAGAACTGCCAGCAAAACTAGAACACATTACCTCTCTTTCCCCCATCTTAGTCAGCCTTGTAAAGTTCTTTGTTTTTTAATTTTGCACATGGTAGCATCTCCTCCTCCCCCCTCCCCCCCGACTGCCGCCTCCAGGTAGAATATGTTTCTGAAGAGAAATACATCAGGATTCTTTATCTTGCTCCTTGAAACAGATGCCTACTCCTGAGTCTGTGTGATCAAGTCTGCCTATGCCTGGGTATTGATTATTGTGTTTTTACATATTTTGTAGGGGAAATTTATTTTGTAGATGAAATTTTTCTTCTTGATGTAATAGTATCAAGTATTAATTTATATGAATGTGAGGATTTCAGTGGCATCTTCTAAATTGTAAGGTATAACATTTTACAACCCCTCCAAAATTTTTTATTCCAAATGTTTGAGAGGGGGTGTGTGTTTGTTTGGGGGGGTGTCTTTTTAATTAAAAACCATGGGCTACCACAGTGGCTTATAGGAAGGGTGTTCTTATCAGACCTGATGACTGAGTTTGATCCCCAGAGGTCAACTTCCTGCAGTTACCATCTGACCTCCTCACATGTGGCACTCATACATCCCCCAACAAATAAATGTAAAAATTTAATTAACTAGTTGATTAATTAAAATCTCAAAAACCCACCAAGATGCACCAATTTGCCAGTTTAAATATTTTGAATGAATCTAATTTTTAAATGATTAAAAGTCTAAACCAGGTCCTTTTGTCCCATCCTCCAGCGACCTACTCTTTGGGGCAGATGTGATGAAGCTGAGGTTTTGGGGTACAACATCTGGCAGGTACCTCATGAATTACAATTTTCTTTTACAGCTGAAAACTATATCCCAGTCAGATCTCAGTGGGGTTCAGGGCTGTCAGAGCGCACAGGCTTTGTTTTGATCTGTTCTGGATCTGCACACATAGCTTCCGTTCGCACTAATCACATTCCTGTGTCTGCTCTACACTAATCCAAAGGCCATTAATTAAAGATTGGAATTAGCCATATGCAGTTTCGCTACAAAACACATGAAAGTTGTTAAAAATTTAAAAGTAACTGTGGATTCTCAATACAGGCAGGACTGGGAAACATGAGAACTTTACAATGTTACTTCAGCAAAAAAAACATTTTATAGCATATTTGATATGCTCCACAGTGGCTTACTTAGTGTGCAGTATTAGCACGGTAGAAAAATGAGCTAACCTTTTTTTTTTTCAAATTTTATTTTTTTTTAGTCATTTTACATACCAACCACAGATCCCCTCTCCTTCCTCCTCCCATCCCCCAGGCCTCCTCCCCACCCACCTCCCACCTCCTCCAAAAAGGTAAGGCTTCCCATGGGAAGTCAGCAATGCCTAGTACATTCAGCTGAGGCAGAATCAAGCCCATCCCCACTGCATCAAGGCTGAACAAGGCATCTTACCATAGGTAATAGGCTCCAAAAAGCCAGCTCATGCACCAGGGATAGATCCTGATCCCACCGCCAGGGGCCCCTTAAACAGACCAAGCTACGCACCTGTCTCCCATATGCAGGCTCCACAGTTGTTGGTCTAAAGTTTGTGAGTTCCCACTAGCTTGCTTCGGTTGTCTCTAGATTTCCTCATCATGATCTCCCCCCACCCAATGAGCTAACCTTTTAAAGTGACCAAACACCGAGAGATGAAATGGGGGCAGGGGCAGGGAAGTACCTCATTTCCCTCAGCATGGTCACTTCTACTCTGAGATTCTGACTTGCCCAATACTCGTATATGCACATCTTAGAAAATTACCTGGCCATTTTGTCACCGGAACTGCCTTGGTTTAAAATTGAAAGACAGGGGGGCTGGAGAGATGCCTCAGCAGTTAATAGCATTGGCTTCTCTTCCAGAAGACCTGGGTTCAATTCCTCGCACCCAAATGACTATAATTCTATAACTCTTGTTCCAGGGGATCTGATGTCCTCATATAGACATGCATGCACGAAAAACACTAATGCATGTAAAATAAATAATTTTTTTAAAAAAATGAAAGACAGAATTGGGGCTGGCGAAAGGTAGCTGTGAAGTGAGTAGCTGTGTTGTACAATTCAGTCAAAGATTGAAGCTCCTGCTTCATATTTAATTTTGTTTATCTACAGTCAGCATACTGTGCAGACGGAGTGTGCATATTTCATGAGTAGATAGACTGAATTTATCCGTGAATAACTAGACCAAGAAAGTGAACACTGTCAGTGCACACATGATATCTTTTAGCTTAGCAATGTGTTTCACAGTGTACGTAAGGTCCTATGCTATGGTACAGCTTGGGGAGAGGGATTCTGAAAATCAAAAGGGAATGACAGCAGCCAGTGTTGAGTTCTCACTACTTACGGTTTTTGACAGAGATACAGGGTGTTGACATAGCATATATAAGTCCAGCTGCTCTAACTAAGGTTCAAGAAAGGAGGAAAATGGGGAAACGGCATCACGATTCATAAGGGGCGTGTCATACTTTAGAAAACTCAGCAAAGCACTAGTATATGTGCTCAGATCCCTACTCTCAGAACAGAAGAGATACACAAGTGATCAGCAGGGAACCCAGTCCACACTGACCAAACTCTTGAGTCTCAGTGTACTACCATTAAATAGCCTTCTGATTCAAAAGAGAGAGACAGAGAAAATTTCTATAGTTGCACGTAGACAATGCGGAGCACCAAGTCATCATCAAGTATTGGTATTTATCATTGTTATCACAGTGACCAAAATGCTGACTCATCCATTGGAGAAGAGACTTTCTGGTCCCCACCATCATCACCACCACCACCAACTTCCAGCACAACAGTTGACCTTCCTCAGTGCACTTTGTTATCTGTTAGCCTGATACAATCAAATTTCAGACGGAAGGACCTATTCTCTATTAGTCACAGAACAGATGAACTTTATCCCTTCTCTCAGTGGTCCAGAATCTCAAAACTTCAAAACATACCCTCCCACTTCTTTTCTACACTATTTGTAAATTAGACTGGTGGAAACACCTGGATTTTGTGCTGGTGCACACCCCCCCCCATACACAATAAGTGGACAGTTTTCTACAGGAGACGCTTTCCAAAAGGGAAATTTGTCAAGGAAGAAAAAGCCTCCAAACATGCATATTGCTACCCTTTGTTTCAGAGAGACCATTAGCACGTCTAATTGGCCTAAGCATAATTGATGTGAGTCAAATCAATGCTGTGATGAAACTCATAAAAGCAAAATACAATTGCTGTTAGTGTAAAAACATAATTTGTAATCATTACGGTTTTTTATTTTTTTATTTAGACCATATTTCTTAGTACCTGATACTATGTAGCATTTTAATTTTAATTTTATTTTTTTAAAGTTAATTTATCAGCACAATATCCAAGGATATTTTTATTAAAAAATTATTTTCACATATATAGGTAGTAACATATATACTATATGTATTCCTACAAATGTACACTCACATGTCTGCACACATGAGCATATAGATAGATGGATGATGATAGATACATAGACAGATGCAGAGATATTTATGCAGCAAAGGATTATGCATCTATGTAAGTACCTGGCCTTTATATTTTCCTACTTTCTTCTTTTCCATTCACATAGTCATCCTACCCTCATTCAGTGCACACTTAATTACACTCATATTTGTTTAAAATATATGTTAGCTAAGCTTAATTATTTTTCATGAAACAATTCAATATTTTTAAATAAATCTGCAGTCAAGAGTTTGCATTTAGAGGACTGGGTGTTTGTTTGGTTGTGGTTAAAGTTTTTGCCGAGCATGGTGAACTACAGCTGTATCACTCACACTCGGGGTGTGGGTGGGGATAGGGGGTGGTGGTGAGGATGGGGAGAAAGGGGTGGGGATGAGGGGTGGGGGAGTAGGTAAGGTGGAAGTTGTTGGTTTCAAGCTACATTTGGATACATAGTGAGATTGAAGCCAACTTGGGCTATGTAGCAGGACTCTGGCTCCCAAATAAACCAATGAAGTACAATAACTATTTATGTAAGATCTGCCGAATCCATGATTCTATTAGGCTGAGCTAATTATTTTTACAATCAATAAGGGGAGTAAATTGACATTATGGGTAAAGCAAAAGCTGGTGTGAAGACAAGGAAATATTTCTGTCACTAAGAAATCATGCACAGGTGTTGGGAGACAGAGACACACAGACTACTGGCCCCAACACCCTTGAGGTTACCTTATGGAACAAACATGTCCTTCCTAGAAGACATTCCCATAAATTCTTGCCCAGAACTCACTGGAGATTCAGGCAGACTTCCCTCTTACTCAGCTCTAATCTGGCAAAGCCTAACCCATGGCCAGACATTGTCAAAATTGCCTGTTTTTGTAAAATGACCTAATTCTATGCAGAGGGTACCTCCTAAAATAAAGATACTGGGGCTGTTTGGAAACAGACCAATGTCAGAGTTTGACAAGTATGATGAATAAATGTAATTTAAAAATTTTTCTCTAAAGGTGCTATAATTAAAAATGTGAATTTCTAACTGAAAAAACAGGCAATAGTTTATCTTCAAATAGGTTGCCTTATTACTGAAAAATGCAGTATAGATTCACCATAATTAATGCTATAACCAAATATTTTTGCTTATGTTTAAACTCAAATGCATATTAATTTTAATTATGCAGACACTTTGAAAAAAGGATCCTCAATAGAGGGCCTATAATTTCCTTTTTATTAGCTATTAAAATTTTAGGCACTGAAGGGGGGGTTTGCTTCCCCCAACTACCACCCCCTCATTTCTAAAATAAAGATGAATATGATTTATAATTAGAAACATGTGTGTTATTATTTAGGAGAGAAAATTTTTAGATTCACTAAAACCCACAGATATTTTATCCTAATTTATGTTTAGTCTTTGGAAATTTGTTCACAGTTTTCACAATGTAGGAGAAACTTCTTAAAATAATGTTCATAAAATTCCATTGTTTGCATGATTTCATAATTAAGAATCTTGCAAATATTCCCAATTTCAAGGCTGTTTTGTGCTGGGATAAATAGAATCTGAAAAACAATTAACAAAACTCTGTCTGAGGAGGATTTGGCTTCTGGGTGAGCAAGCATAAGATTTACAATACAGGACTAGCAAAAATGTCTCATTACCTAGGATTATCATGATCCTGGAAATGACAAATTTTAAAATTTGTAGATTCATTTTAAGACCACAGAGCAGGCTGAGAGAAGGAACATGTATTTATTGTGACCAGGTGTTCCTGGCCCACTGTCTTTAATAGCTGAGACCACATTGCTTTATCCCCAGAGCTCTGCTCAGGAAGGCATAAAAGGCCTGGATGTTTAAGAGGGCCTGGTAAAATCTTCACCTTTACTGCTCAAAGGGTACCTCATTCTAGGGGCAGAACTTTGCAGCTTCCACATTAGGGTGAGAAGTGTTGAGATTTCTAAAAACAGATGTTGAAGTCAGTAAACTCAGGCTGTGTCCCATACATCATCCTATTGGACCCAACAGGATTTTAAAACATTAAACTCATTAAAACAAACCTCAAAAGCCAAAAGCCAAAAAATAAAAAGACCCAAGAAATACAAAGACAAATAATAAAATTGGATAATCCTCAACTCACCTATAGTGAACTAGCTGTATTTTTTTTGTTTCCATTGAAAACACAAGATACAACATAAAATAATTCCAGTACATAGTGATACAGACATCAGTCTCTTTAAATTACAGGATCTATTTGTAGGGCTAAAATATATGATATTTTATATACACTAAAGAACAAATCTTCTCAAGAAGAAAACTTTCTCTTTAAAGCAGTTATGTATTATTTTAAGTATATATGTCCTACATGTATTTATGTGCACTACATGATTTTAGGAACCTTCAGAAGCCTGTGTTGGATCCCCTAGAACTGGAGTTATAGGCAGTTGTGAATATCCATATAGATACTGAGAACCAAATCTGGTCCTTTGCAAGAACAGTAAGGGCTCTTAACCCCTGAACCACAGCCTCCAAGGAAATTAATATTTTATCCCATCACAATTTTTTTTTCCAAAAAGAATGAAGCAATTCTTAAAGAGCTATTACTTTAATGACACATGTATTGGCCCACACCTGTCATCCCAGCTGAGACAAGGAAATTGCCATGAGTTCAAAGCCAACCTGAACTATGCAGAGAGTTCCAGCCCACCGCCTGAGATCTCACTTCAAAGCAGTGACTAATCTAAGTAGCAAAAAGGCACACAGCAGAAACCCAGAAACACTGCTGCTCTGCTAGGCTAAAAAACCCACACTGACTTTCTAAGAAAGCTCCACCTTCCCTGTGCTCTACTTCATATAAACTGGGAAGGAGTGGGAAGAAGGAATTATGGGTAGATGTTGGCTATACTCTGGAAAGAAGGAATTATGGGTAGGCCTATACTCTAGGCCCAGAACCATTACTTTCCAGCTTGTGGGATTGGATGACTGACTTTGGTTCTTTCTGCTTCTATCAACCATGTCTTTTGATGAAGATGATTGTAAATTACTTCAACTTTTTTTAAAAAAAGCTGACAGCCAGCCAATTCTGTGTGCACTCTATTTGTAAATACAATGAAAGTAAAGATACAAATGAGAAAAATAGAGTCAGAAAAAAAAGATTGGTTGCCAAGCAGAACAGAGAAAACTGTCTCAGTTGAAACAAAACAAGTCTATGCATGGCTCTGTGCTACGTGATTTGAAATTCTTTTCTCCTCCATCGAGGTGAAAAATCTCAGAACAAACTAAATAAAGGCTCATAGAGTAGCTTCCAACTCCACCAAGAACAACAGCAATGAAGTGAGCCTCCCACCAAGCTGAGGAAGGATTTTTAAAGATGCAGCAGACAGCTGAAATATATTCACCTAACAAAGTAATAGCAGAAACTCCCATTTGCTTAAAGCCTACTGTGTTAAGAAGTGAACCTCTTGAAAATGAAACATCAGTTGCATGCTTGCATCCAAGATCCTTTCAATCTCAGACCACCAATGGGAAATGACAGAGAAGAATGACGAAGCTATCTCAATGGCAAGAATCTAATCCCACCGATCCTTTGGGGCCTTTGCATCAGCCATCTTAACAGTCAAAAGATAGTGAAGGTAACAGCGGATTATTGCCTTTCATTCAACACTTTTCCTTCTGCCAAGGAGTTTTCAAACGTCACAGGAATATAATTTACATGCTTCACAGATTGTGACTAGTTAGTCTATAAACTTTCAGCCATATGTCCTGCAGGACTGAATCTCAGTATAACCTGAGCACAAGAGCAAATGGCCTGGGAACCATCTACTCCACCACTCCAATACCCTAGGGAAGAAGAGAACTCTGTAGTTCTTGCCAGAAGAGGCAGAAAAGCAAACAGTGCCCAGAGTGGGGCACTGCGGACACACGGTAGCTCCATCAAAACACTGAAGCTATAGTAAGTGCCCTAGAAAATCCCAGGTGATGAGCATTTTATCAGCTTGACTGACTGTAGTCAGGGAAACACATGCAGCCACTGCTGGACATACCATTCACAAGTCCTAACCTCATACCAGGCCAGAATTGTTCCCTCACCTCTTGAAAAATATTTATTTTAACTATGAATCTGTGTGTGCATGTTTGTGAATATGTGCCCATGAGTGCAGATGCCAAAGAAGCCCAGAAGATATTGGATTGTTTGATGCTGGAGTTACAGGCTGGTGTGAGGCATCCAACTTGGTGCTGGAAATTAAACAAGGGTCTTCTGCAGGAGCAGTGTGAATTCTGCAGTGTGGTTCCCTGAGCCAGGGTTCCGCACAGCCCAAACATGACACAAGGATGGCTGGCCTCACCACCTCATGGTGTGTCAGACTCCATGTTCAATGCTTTGCTACAAATGTTACCTTATTTAACTCTAAAAACTCTATGTTACACTTGAGGAAAGCAAGGCATTTGGAGATAGTCAAATATTTCTACCAATGACAGCCCTGGCAACTGTGACATTAAATAATCAGTATTCAATGCTTTTATATGAGTAAGTGAATGTCATTCAAATTAGGAGTTTAGTTCCCCAACACACAAACTGTTGTTGCTTGTTTTTAACACTTTGTTCTTTGGGCTCTTCTAGGGACCCAATACCTAGCTCCTAAATAATTCGCACATGGAGGCTTATTCTTAATTATAAATGCCCAGCCTTAGCTTGGCTTGTTTCTTTCTAGCTTTTCTAACTTAGCTTATCCATCTGCCTTTTCCCTCTGGGCTTTTACCTTTTCATACGTCTGTATATCTTACCTTCACTCTTATTCCATGGCTGATGTGTGTCTGGCCGCTAGCATCTTCCTCTCCTTGTTCTCTTGCTCTCTCTTCCTTTCCTCCCAGATTTCTCCTATTTATTCTCTCTGCCTGCCAACCCCGCCTGTTCTTTCTCCTGCCTTGCTATTGGCTGCTCAGCTCTTTGTTAGACTAGCAGGTGTTTTAGACAAGCACAGTAACACAGCTTCACAGAGTTCAACAAATAGAACATAAAAGAAGGCAACACAGCTTTGCATCATTAAACAAATACTCTACAGCATAAACAAATGCAACACACCTTAAAACAATATTCTACAACAACAAAGTCACCAGACATTCATTTCTTAGAAGGACTTAATAAACAGCTAAATATTTTTTTTAAATGACTAGGATGGCCTAACATTATTCAGCTGTGATTACCACACATCTCCCTTTTCCCATTGTCTTTCTGTTGGTGAACATCTGGTGAATGTGTTCGAGGTGGCTTTTAAATGCCTTAAATACCTATCCTGATGATTGCTGCTTTGTTTGGAGTTAGTACTTTGTTGGCTCCCAAAATATAGTAGCAATTCTTTCTGAAAGCAGCAGGCCTTTAGACATGATCTCTGCAAATAAACTGTGACTTCACATGTTGGTTTATGAGATAACTAAACACAAGATGAGAGGCTGAAGTCTGTCTTTATTTTATGTCCATTGTTTTTTATTGTTATTTGAAAAAGGTGTGTCTATGTTTGTGTATGTGCTTGGATATGTAAGTACCCACAGAGGCCAAAAGAGGGCATCCTATCTCCTGGGATTTGGAGTTACAGGGCAATTGTACACTGCCTGACATAGGTGCTGGGAGTCAAGCTGGTGTTCTCTTCAAGATCATTCCTCTTATGCTCTTAACCACTGAGCCATCTCTCTCATCTGATTGTTATAGGAATTCTGTCACCAGTCTGATAGGCAACTGAGAGGAGTATTTTTGTCCAAGAGGTGACTGAGAGAAGAGGTGAAGGAGTGGAGTGTACCTTTTTTTGGGGGGGGGGGCAACAGAGGGTGTTAGCGGTGGCCTTGTGATTTGGCTCAAGGTTTGTTCTTTAACATTTGTTCATGGATTTCATTTGTTAGTAAACAGTAAGAGGCATGGGTACGAGAACACTTGTTCCCTGTTTTGGAGCCCTATTTGGAGATGCTGCAGATATAGTCTGGCCAGGAGAAGGGATGTTACTCAGTGTGGTCTAGAAGTGATAATACTCTGGCCACACCACCTATTTACTCTCTCTCTCTCTTTCTCTCTGCTTCAGGCTTCCATTCAAAAAGGTGATTTCTTAGCTTTCTGTGCCTGCTTCTTGCTACTATGCTTTCCAGCCATGGTGAGCTCTTATCCCTTGGGAGATTTAAGTATCAAATAGACTTTCTTGTGTAAGATTATTTTATCACTGCAACAGAAAAGCAACTGATCTAATTACTCAAAGAGAGTCCAAGTCTAATGTATTTCCCCCCATCAAGGCTGAAAGAATTGACTTAAGGCATTGTCTGAAACCTCTGGTCACCATGAGTTTCAGCAAAAGTGGAAACCTAAAGGACCACCTTCCTGCCCATAACCCACTTCGAGGGCAACTATGCCTAATGGCAAGACTGAGCCCTGCACAAGAATGATTGCCCCTTGAGAGCCTTCCAAACAATGGCAACAGGGAGGACTCTGTCATATTGCAGAAGCAGAGGAGAGGCAATGATGGATCAGACCACACCTTGACCAGGGACACTTCATTATACACACTTCTTCCTACCTACACTAATTTTTTCTCTTCCTAAACCTAAAGCTCATGTCAGTGGCCTGAATCCAGGCCAAGGGATGCCAGATCCCTTTATTGCTTCCTCTTTTCAAGGTGGCCATGAATGTCTCATCCCCTCTCTCTACATTTCACTAGTATTGTCTCTTTAATTCATATACTAGCAACAGGTGCCTGAGAGACTAGCATTTTGCTGCTGCTGGAGCTCAGGCTTTGCAAAGCAAGCAAGCAAACATATAAAACAACAGCAACAACAAAACATCACAAAAACTCACGTAACTTTGACAAGCCAAGCCAGGAGAAAAGACACCTTTGGGTGTCACCTACTCCAATCAAATAGATCCTAGACAGAGAGGAAAGTGACTGGTTCCACATGGCTGCTAGGATTATCTTGTGCTCATTCCACTATGGCCATTGTCTGTTGTTTTCTGCTATTCATACTGAGGAACACAGGAAGGTTCCCTTTTGAGTCACTAGCTCTGTTCTTAAAAAAAAAAAAAAAAATGGGGCTGGCGAATGGCTCAGAGGGTAAGAGCACTATCTGCTCTTCCAGAGGTCCTGAGTTCAGTTCCCAGCAATCACATGGTGGCTCAAACCATCTACAGTGAGATCTGGCACCCACTTCTGGCCTGAAGGCAGAACACTGTATGCATAATAAATAAATTTCAAAAAAAAATTAGAGAGATTCAAGGGCTGGGGTGAATTCCCAGATGTACTTGGGAGAAAAGGATAATTTAAAAGAAAAACAACAGGGTGAACTAGTTTTAAATCTTGGTAACTTCTAGGGAGAGGGGAGAAGAGAGGGGGGACGAGGGAGAAGAGAAAGGCAGAAAACCATGCTTTTTGAATCAGGGTCCCAGAAAACTGATCTATTTCAGCAGTGGAGATTGACAGGTAGCTGCCTGGTAGATGATGATGGCAGATACAGCATCCCAGGAGCAACTGAGAAAGCCCAGAGGGTCAAGGTGAGCATGTCTGGGCTTTGACCAGTAAGCGGGGGAGGGATATAGAGATGGGGGGTAACAGATTGGAAGATGAAAAGGGAGATACTTTTTATGAGTTAGGACCCAGCAAAGTGACCGCATTTCACTTTGGTACATAGTAGAAACGGCAAGAGGCTGGCTGCAGGATTTCCGAGGAGGACAAGTATATTATCTCATTAAGGAAACTATTATTACTCCTATCTCCTTAGAGTGGCTTTAGGTGAACTGACCTTCCATGAAGAATAGACTTCTGGACAGATGACTGACAGACCCAATCAGATTAACTCTTATTTTTTTTAATCTTTAAAAAAAATATTCAGTTTCATATTATGAATGTCTTTCCTGTGTGTAGGTCTGTTCACCATAGTGTGCCCAGTGTCCAGAATGGCTAAAAGAGGGCAGTGGAGCTCAGAAAAAGGCATTTATGAGCTGCCATTGGATGCTAGGAATCAAACTCAGGTCCTCTAGAAAGGCAGCCTATCCTCTTAACCACCAAAGGCATCTCTTCAGCCCCAGGCTGGATTAATTCTTAAGGGATGAGACAGTAGTATTCAGTATTCTAATTTTTGGTACAGAATAGAATGCTCAGTTTCCATTCAGGGCCAAAAATATTTCAGTCTCTTGATCAGGATGTCTAAACAATGGCAAAGCAGTCATGGTCTAGTATTACCATGGAAACAGAAGGTAGGGCTCCAAATTGACATAGGGGAGAGATCAGCAGCCTCTAAGACTATTATAATATTTCCTCCTTAAGAGCTGAGGTCTTAAGATCACTGAGAAAGTGGACTGAAATTGAAGAATAGTTATTACCCTTTTCCACCATAAGAACCCAGAGTTCAGCTCCAAAGCTGTCCACCAGAGGGATCAGTGTCTGGACTGGAGTTTCAGCCACATTGTCATGGATCATTTCCAGGCAGGTGTTCACTTAAGAACAGTGAGATAAGAAGCCAGAGCTTCCATCTGATATCCCTGGCCTCTGGCCAGGTCAGAACCAAGGACATCTTCAGCTTCTGGCCACCGACAAGAATGGAAGTACTACTTTCTAGGGGGAGGGAGGTAGACCACCTGACCTGTCCTCATCACTGGTAGGCAATAGTCAATGAGACTTCTATCCTGCACCTGCTTATCATGTATGCTCAAGTGATGAGTTAATGCTTTTAGCAAAAGAAACCTGAGTGACTACTTTGCCAGTTGTAGCCACCTAGCCAGAATCTACTTTTTTGTCCATTCTTCTACTCAACAAATAACCATGGAGGCTCAGTAATGGAAAGGTCAGTCCTGATTTTAGGCTTTCACAGTGCGGCAGGAACACTTAGCAGTGAACTCAATTCCCCTCACATTAATACATTATAATTGATATACATGCTATTGAGAAACAAGGCATCAGGATGTTGAATGTGACGATGACATCAGCCCAACATGGACAAGCCAAGGAAAGCTTTACTAATGTGATGTTTCAACCAGGACAATAAACTTTAGCTGAGTTGAAATATTTCAGGTAGAGGGACCCTGGGGCAGAAAGGAACTTGACATAAGAAGGGTAGTAATTATAATTATTAAATACACCATTTCTCCTTGTTTGACTACAGTGTGGCATTTTCAAGACACTGATAAGTAACCTGAACACTAGAAAGTAACAGGCCATGATGACTCATCTGGTAAAAGTCTTGCCACTAAACCTGACTACCTGAGTTTAGTCCCCAAGCCCCACTTGGTAAAAAGAACTAACTTCTGTGTTCTGTTCTCCTACTTCCATATGTACACCATGTGTGGCCGCACATACACACATGCACACGATGGTGCGTGGAGAGAGGCCAACAATGGAATTTGGATCCCAAATGATCACACTGTTGGTTGTACTATAGGAAAGACAGAATTACTTATTTCTAGAAGAATCTCTGAATGTTCTTTAGCATACTATGAGGATCCTACAGCCTCTCTGGGGCCCAACCTTCCCTATTGTTACCATATACATCGGATGAAGCAAAAGGGTTGGTAAGGGAAAGAACCTACAGTCTCTTCAGAAAGATCATGTGATACCAGCAGGGTGGACTATTTTTCCCCAAACACTGCCTTCAATGTCTATACTCTTACATCAACGTATGTATCTTCCAAAGTTACGGGGGGGGGGGGGCGCAAAGGAAAGATAAAAAGAAAAATAGGAAGGAAAGGAGGAAGGGATGAAAGAAAAGGAGTGAGAAAGAGGAAAATAAATCTCCCAAGACCTTTTTGCACTTTGAGATTCACAGGGGTTCTGAATGCCAGCCAACTCCAATAGCTTTTCAAGCTCAGACAGCATCATCACCCAGCTACGTCGTTCAACAATGCTACTCCCCACCCCCACCCTGTTACTGATTGTCTTCAAGGTGTGTGGTCCAGAAAACCAATCCATTTAGAGGACAAAGCCTGCAAGTCTTTCCAAGTTCACCCAGTGCCCTCTCTAACCGTTTTCTCCAGGTAAAAGCTGTAACCTTAGTAGGAAGCAGAGCTGACAAGGTACAGAAAACAATAAGAGAAAGAGGCTAGGCAGAGGCGGGGCAGAGGGTGTGAGGAAGCCTCTCATCGGAAGGCTCCCGTGGACTTACAGCCGTGAATCACGCGAACTAACTTCGCACTTAGAGATTATTGCAAGATGGAATCACAGGTCACATGGTGTATTCTTAATTCCAGATCCCTTAGAATAAGTCTGGGGCAACATCGTCAGAGCTAGACATGGGAATGGGGCAAAGCGCCTCCCACACACATGGGCTTTCAACGTCCCAGGCATTTTCACAGGGCCAGGTGGAGATGTAATCTCACCTGTTGCTGAGTTTTGAAGGTGAATGCAGAAGAAACTAAACTGTTACTCCTTTCTTGCAAGTTTTGAAGAAACCCCATTGTTCTAACCATAACCCCCAAAATTTCCACTTCAGCAAATGAAATATTAACTGAAATAAGAAAACACATGAATGTGTGTGTTTGTGGGCATGCACGCGAGCCCTTGCATCTATGTGGGATGTTCTAGCCCTACTTTTTATTGCAAATGGTACAATGGAGAATTTTCACAAAGGTGCATCAAGATTAGGAGCTGTGGAATATTCTAGAATATCAGCTTCTTGTTCTCAAGCTTCTATAGTTGCACAGTACTTGTCTCAATTACCACCTCTTCAAAGTAATTCCTCCTGTCCCGAGTGCTTCGTGCCATCTATGGTCATACCACCCTGAAGGCACCCAATCCCTTCTAATGTGTGTCCAACAAAGGGCAAAGTAAAGAACCAGGTAAGAAAGAAATTGATGAGAAAAACATTCAACCACCATCTAAACCACCATTGCCCCAAGGAACTCTAACATCAATTCTTTCCTTCCATCTTCAGTGAAGGGGTTTCCAGTATGTACCATTTTCAGCCTGCCTCCCCGAGGATGGAGATTCACACAGCCTTTACAGTGAACAACTTCCGTTTATAACGGAGTCCTTGGGTTTCCATCCTGCCTCTGCTTTGCAGTTTGTCGTTTCTCCTACGCCAAGCTCTGGCACGACATTTGCTGGTAAAGTCTAGTGACATAAGGCAATTTAAACTGACAAGGAATTCAAACTAGGTAGGATTAGGAGGTGCCTGAAAACAAATAGCCTCGATTTTGAATGTTCTGTTCCCAGGGTTTACACTGGAGAGTATCAAACTTCCAGTACAATTAATATGCAGGAACGAGGTCACTACCCCACAAAGACTGTTCACCAGACAGGGAATAAGAGAAAGCCTAGTTTCCCTGGACAGGAACTCAAATGTACATTTCAAAATGGTATTTCATGGAGACCCAGAAAGAATTATTATTCAAAGAAAACTTTCTTTGGTACCACAAAATGAAAAGATTTTTGATACCTTGTCCCCATTTTTTTTTCCATCTTTCCCAGAGGAGGAAATTGTAAAGGCTGGCCCTTGAAAAATAATATAGTAAAATGTAGCTTCATTCCCTAATCTCTCACTGACACTGCAGCTGGCCATGATCTATTTAGCATAACACAAAATAATGCATTTGCACCAAACAGATTCGAAATGCTTTAAAATAGTGAATGCTATTTACATGATTGATTAAGTTAAACTGTTTACATAAAAGTGTCATATTTTGACATCAGTCATACAACACCACATCTGGTACTTTTAATTAAATTGTGTGAAGAAAAAAAAAAAAAAGGACTACATTTTTTATTCAGTCACAACAATATAGCTAATGGGAAGTACAAACATATCCGTTATGCCCAGAGCCTGGGACCTTGCGGCATGTGGTTGCTAAAATCCCCGGATTTAGAGTCTGCAGAGTTTCATAGCCTCCAACACGTGTTTTGTCTGAACAAAGGCTACTGGGGGCGGGCACCTCTGTGAGTCAACCGTTGTTATTTTTCTTATTTTGATTTAAACCTCTCCAAGCGCTATGAGGAAAATACAAAGTAATGAGGGTTAGAATAAACTTGTCTTACGGAATTGGTGTTTGGGGCCCAGGTGAGGCATTTTGTTTTGTTAAGTTTTGATTTTGCAGATTAGGGACTAAACTGTAGGAACTTTAATGTGAAGTGAGGGAGTGAGGCCCTATTATTCACTCAGAACAGGGGCTCATTTGTATCTTTGTGGAAGCGTTGAGTTCATACCTAGCTTACAAAAGGCCTAGAGTACTTGATTTAAAACATTGGCTGCCCCCTGCTTTCAAAATTAAGATGAAATATTTTACTAACAGTGAAATAAAGAAGAAAATGGCTCTGCTTGCTGAGGCAAACCTACTTCACTTTTAATATAGACAAATAATCCTTCAAAATTCTCTTTTTATTTTTTTAAGTTAAATTATGTCCACCCCATGTGCAGATTCAATTTACCCTCTAAGAACATGGTTCAGCCTCTCCTCTCAGGGATCCATCCATTTGCCTAAGAAGGTGAAGGAGACACCGCTGTATTTTCTTAAAGAGATTCCTAGCATTTTTCCCCTCCTCCCTTTTGCCTTAAAGACTACTCTGAGAAATGTTGCCCAGCAGTAAAAGGAAAATGGGTTCAACCTTCAAATTCAGGAAATTTGGGTAGTAAAACATAAGTTATAAAGTCGATGTGGAGGGCAAAATAAATGGGCTCTTTTAAATGGGTGAAATGTCAGCCATGAGAAGAAACGACTTCCTATAGAGTTGGCCAATCCTCCTCCTCCTCCTCCTCCCTGGCAAGAGCTACCTGCAAAAGACTTTTAAGCAGTAAAGGGCTCCACTGGTCCATGATGGCTCCACATCTGAGCATGCATATGAGATGCACTCTTATTTACTTACCATGTACTATGTTCCATTTAAAGAAAATAAATATGAAGGCAGCCACCATGGAGAATAGAAGGCATGGCTTTGTGTAATTGCAAGAAGACTTAGGTAATGCTGTATGCAATGTTTGATTTAAAATGTTAAAATATTAACAGAAGTTTTCTAAAGCAGGGTGTTCCTATCACAGTGAAATGACTCATAAGAATGCTAAATTCAAACCAGATGGGCACAAACATTAACCGGAAAAAAAAAATCATATATTTAGGGGTCAACGTGGGTCTTCATAAAAAGGAAGGCCTTGTCTGAGTTAGTGAGGACTGAACTTGCAGAGGTAACAAGGAAAATGAGGAAAATATTGGCGACTTTCTTTTAATGAGGCAGGCCACCGTCAATTGGAAGAGCTAACATTTACAAAACTCTAGAGTACCGTTTTAATTCATAAAAGATGACTATGACAATTCAAAGACTTCAGATGCACAGGGATGATGGGTGGCTGTTCAGCCAGAGACATGCTACCCTAAAAAGTCGCAAAAATGTTTCTTGCTTCCCACCAAGAAGTTACCCTCTTTGAAGATTTGTGTGGTAGAGACACTTCCAGCCTGCACTCCTTGGCAGGATGCCAGCTTTTACTCTTCTTTCAACAGACCACAGAGGAAAATGTCCATTGCTTGCTGGGTCAGACACCCTACCAAACTCTTCTCTTGTTTAAAAAAAAAGTATATATATATATATATACATATATATATATAATTTCTTTCTATTTCTTCTTTTTTGTTTGCTCCTCAGAGCTTTTTACCATTTGGAGATTGTCTGCAGCATGTTTAAATGTGTACATACCCTGCAAGAAGAAAAATATGTGGTCTCAGAATTAATATTGTTTTTGACTTATAGGGAAATTCCAGTTGTGTTTAACTTGGACTGTGGAATCCAGGAGCTTTACGGAGAGGAGAAATGAGTGTGTGTTGAACAGAAATGTGAATCGGGAGTTCCCTACTGTTTTGTTGCTGAAATCCTGGACAACGCAAGAAGAAATGACAAGCACATAATTTAGTCTGGCAGCCATTGCACTAAGCCTGTGAGCCTGTCAGTTCTTACTAGGGATGGGAGACCTCCCAGAGATGCAAAGGTACTTCAGGAAATGGTATTTCTGATTCAGTAGGTGGCCTCTCTTCTCTGGGTCCCTGTGAATAGAGTGGTGTAAGGGGCACTGTGCTGCCCTGTCCTGTTTACCTTTCCAAAGAAACCCAAAACCACAGACCTAACTATTTGTGGTCACCAGAGATCTTACGGCAGACTTTCTAAGGGCAATTGTGTTAACTCCAGAATCCTGGCCCTAGTCCAACTAAAGTAATTACATTCTGCTCCCCTCAACTCCTTCTGCAGTTTCCATCGACTGATAGTCTGGACCCTCCATCTAGCAGCCTGGCCGGCATGGTGGCGGTTAGCATTCCACAGAGAGGCAGGCAGCCTGTAAGTCCGCCGGAAGAAATGAATGCTCTATCCTCATGGAGCTGTGGCAAGTTGGAATTAGCTAGTGTTCGTGAAAGCCTGGGGGTGGAGGTGTGTGTGAGGGGCTGGCTGCTTTTGGGTGTGCTCACAACCAAAGATACAGGGAAGTTCTGCAGCTTCCTTTACCCTAGGGAACCGCCTCTGCATATGGTGGATGCTTTAACTAAAACAAAGATAAATCCTGGGACAACAAAGTAGAGTCCTCTGGCTTTCTGACTGGAAATACCCTGTCTGGGGCAGGGCCAGTCTGGGAGGTGAATTGAAAAGGCACTCAATCTAAGCAGAGCAAAGCCCAGAGACCAGAGAAAGGGAAAGGGATCTGGAAATGATGTCATAGGAGGGGTGGGTAAAGGAACTTGGGATGTTTATCTACAAAGGAAGAAAGAGAAAGGGAAGGAACAAAGAAAGAAAAAGAAGCAAGAAGGAAGGGAGGCTAGATGTAAAAAAAAAAAATACAAAGAGTAGCAGATTGGGCAGAAAAGGGGGAAAAAACCTGAGGAAGGAGGAGAAAGAAAGAAAAAAAAAGGGGAAGGGAGGAGGGGACGAGAGAAAGAAGGCAAGCGGCAAGCTGAAATTGAGAGCACGAATATACAGGGCCAGGGGCCAAAAAAAAAACCCAAAACACAGGAGGAGGCAGAGAAGAGCATCTCCTCTTACTTTGGGCCACGGTGTTCTTTCTCATCACCTCAGTGCATCAGTGGGACTCTTCCCCAAGTGCCAAGACTCAATTCTATCACCAGGTGAGATTCATCCCATCACGAGCTCACTCAGGACTTACTGTCCTTGGCACTAATGACACCCATGTCATTGGCTGCCAATGGGTACCTTGTTGATTCTGAATGTCACATCTCATCTACACAATTCTAATATTAACCAGAGCAAGAACTGTGGTATTTCTCAGTGTATCTGATAGTGCTAAGTAAATCTGATTCAACACCTCAACCGGGTCCTTTTCAACAGCCACATGCCAAGAACCTCAGATACAACGGAGCAGAGGGAGGCAGAGGCAGGTGGATCTCTGTGTTGGAGGCTAGCCTGGTCTAGAGAAAGCATGTCTTGAAAACAAAATAAAACAAAATAAAAAAGCCCGCTGATACATGTTTTGGGTATATGATGAATGAGACAGCAGGAGGTGGTGGTACAGACCTTTAATCCCAGCACTCGGGAGGCAGAGGCAGAAGGATCTTTATGAGTTAGAAGCTAGCCTGGTCTATATATTGAGTCCCAGTCCAGCCAAAAGCCTGCACAGTAAGACTGTCTCAAAAGGTCCCCTAAAAGAATGAGACAAACCTCTCATCAAAGGTGACCTCCAAATACACTCCATAAAGTGTATCTTCGGGTTTTTTACTGCTATGAAGAGACATCATGACTATTTCATAGGTTTAGTCCATTATCATCATAGACTAAATGGCAGAGAACATGGCAGCATGCAGGCACATATGATGCTGGAGAAGGAGCTGAGAGTTCTACATCTTGATCCTCAGTAACAAACTCCTTCCAACAAGGCCACACCCACTCCAACAAAGCCATATCCACTCCAATAAGGCCAAACTTCCTAATAGTGCCACTCCCTATAGACCAAGCATTCAAACACATGAGTCTATGGGAGATGTATCTATTCAAACCCCTGTGAAGTGCAAGTCAGTTTCTTTTGATGATTTATTTACTTTTATTTTATGTGTACCCATGTTTTTGCCTGGTTGCATCAATGCATACCATGTACCTATAGTACCCATGAAGACAAGTAGGGGGCACTGGCTCCCCTGGATCTGTAGTTACAGATAGCTGTGAGCTGCCCTGTGAAAGATGGGGATTGAAGACCCATCCTCTCTCTGTGAGAGCAACAAGGGCTCTTAGCTTGCTGAACAACCCCTTCAGCCTAAAATATAGATTATCTTTTTATTCCAAATATTTGGACCAGGAGTGCTTCAGTTTTCACAATTTTTTTCAGACTTTAAAACATTTGTATATGGATTTGAGCTATGCTGGGGATGGGTCCCAAGTCTAAATACAACATTCCTTTGTTTTATATGTACCCTATATGCATAGCTTGAGGGCAATTATATGTAATATTCTAGTATATTTGTGCACAACAAAGTTTATGTACATTGGATCATCAGACAGAAGGCAATTCAGCAATCAAAAGTTCCAGCTTGAAAGAAACCCATTTCAAATACAGATTAAGAAACAACACTTCAATCTTTCTAATGAAAAGAAAGCAGTTCCGTGTGTGTTATGTTGAGAGAAAGGATAACAGTATCGAGCAATTTAAAGACATCTTTCCCTATGAGGAGCATCCCATTTACAATGGTATGGGCTTTTGAAAGGGTAAAAGAGGAATTACAAATGTCCTAGTTGTTAATACCATGGAATTCAAAGACTTTTAGAGGGAAGACCAGCTGACACAGACAAGTGTGAGAGCCAAAGCCGAAGCCAGTGTGTGTGACTGGCTTTGCCAATCAGTCACTAAATGTAAGGACTCAGAAAAAGTGAAAACAACCAAAATGCTTTAGCTCATGATGGTACCATCTGCAATATTCTGAGCAACCCAAAGAGGGTGCCCTAGAAATGAGTAAGAAGGAAATTGATAAGGTAGTACCCTATCAGAGCATGAAGATAGTTCATTCTCCCAAGCTCCTTGCTTGTACAGCTTTTTTAAGATGTCATAATTCTTCTTCATAATTATATTCACATTTGCACATCTAGTTACATGTGGCCTGTTGTACATATCTCAGACCCCAAGTTCCAAACACAGAATGATGAAAATGACTTGGTATCTGTTGTATCACACAAGCCAAATATTTCTTTTCACATAGACAGTGTTTTAAAGCACTTCATAAACATGAGCATTTTGTACAAGGAAAATTATACTTTACAAAAAAAAAAACAAAACAGAATTTTAAAGTGGTTTTCATTTGGGCTGCTTTTCATTAAGATGTACATCAATTTGAATTTGTCTACTGCTAATTAAAATGATTGTTGAGGTTTTTTTTTTTTTAAGTTTCAGCTTTCAGAGCATTTGGGATTTGAGATGCTCTGATTATGGATGCTCAACCTGTGCTTGAACAAAACAAAGTAACCCACTAAATCAGAAGACTTGCAAGAGATTTTAATGAAGCTGGAGGCAATTTGGGGATTTTATAGATAAAAGAGCTTGCTACCAAGCCTAAAGAATTCAGTTCAAGGGGACTAGAGAGATGGCTCAGAGGTTAGGAGCACTGGCTGCTCCTCCAGAGGTCCTGAGTTCAAGTCCCAGCACCTAAATGGTGGCTCACAACAATCTATAATGAGATCTAGTGCCCTCTTCTGGTATGCAGGGACACATACAGGCAAAACACAGTATACATAAACTAGCTATCTAGAAAGATAGATGATAGATAGATAGATGATAGATAGATGGATAGATAGATAGATAGATAAATAGATATAAAGAATTTAGTTGCATAGTTAGAAGCAACAGGGTTAGAGCTCTGCCTTCCAGAGTTGCCCTCTGACCATCATATGCATTCATTGCCCCCCCCACATACACACACTAAACAAACAAAGAAGAACAATTTTATTAGGTCACAGTGAGTGGGGATGATTTAAAAGAACCAAGAATAAGGCCTGAGAAAGAAGAAACTTAGAGGAGTTTCCTAGAAGCAAGTACTGATAGGTCTTCAGGTATAAGATATAGTTTAGACACAACCAGGAGGCAAAAGGAAATGCCTCTGGAGGGTTCTGAGAAGTCATTCCTGAGCTCAGCATCCCGGTGGGCCATTCTGTTTTGTGGTTGGTTTCAGAGCCACAGGCTGTGGCATAAGCTTCAGGGTGCTTACCCACCAGGGCTGTGTGCCACATGGATTATGACACTGAAGGCTGGACCCTTTCAGGTCTGGGCAACTGTGGTTTGACACAGTAGTCTGCTGTGAGGCAAAGACAGAGGGGTCCCTTCCTGACATTGTAGCTGATGTCATATGATGCCACCATACTGATTTTCTGTGAGTGGTATGGCTCACTCTCATTGACTTTCTCTGCTTTTATCCCTACAGCCACCATAGTGTAATAGTGGGGTACAGGGGAGGGTGGTCCAAGGATAAGTTACAGAGAGGTAGAGAAAAGGCCTTCCTCCCAGCTTTGGCCTACAATATCTTTTCTGTAGAATCCTGTAGTGTATCAGTGTGACTCTATCCATTTAGCAAGACTCAGCTCAAATCTATCACCAGATGACATTTATTCCATCATGAACCCCACCAAGTCTTGAAAACCGTAGCTCTTTATCTCTCTGTTCCTAGGACCCTTACCAGAAAACTCAGACTAATAGCTGAGTAGCTACAGCCAAGTTGAAGTGGGGTGTGTCCTGAGGGGAGGGGCTGGAGTTGAGTTCATTTGTTAGGGTTACTACAAAGTGGTGGGAATGTTCAAATATTCTTTCTTCAATGGGAGACCTGTTGGTTTTTGCTCGTGAATAGATTCTCAACACCAGGAATACCACACTAGAGTTTATTAGCAGGGAAGCAGAGATTAGGGAGAAGCGAAAGAGAAAAGAGAAAGAATCTTGTGTGGGCACTTTGCATAGCCACACCCAGGGACGCGGCGGCAGCTCTACTCAGTCCCAGGTGAATGCCAGCCTTGGGAATGCTTACAAGACCCCAGGACCATTTCCTGAGGGAATGTAGTAAAAGAAAGAAATATAATTCACAGGCTCTTAGAGACTACCCCAGCCTAAGAACAGAATGATTACTGCATGATGAGAAATACCAGTATCTCTATCTAATGCTTCTCTTGGGCCTTGAAATGTTCCCATTGCAAACACTGTAGTTTATGCATTAAGGGAGATACAAATTCCTCTTCAGTAAAATTAGAGAAATACTGCCTTAGCAATGAACATTTTACAAGTCTCGTGGCTTTTCATACTTCACTTCCAATCTTGAAGAAGAAAAGAGTTGGAAAGAATATTTTCTTTTAAATCAACAAATGAAATGAACAGCTTTTTCTGCCTTTTAAGAGTAGAGAACATAAACTATAATGTGTTTCCACAGTCTGGCAAGTTGCCATCTCTGAGTTCCATGAATATAATCTGAAGCAACCTCTTTCGGTGAGACTTCAGACAGCCCAAAGGCACACCCTAGAACAATGCTTCCCAACCTTCCTGATGCTATGACCTTTAACACCGTTCCCATGGTGTGGTGAGCTCCAACCCTAAAATTATTTTGTTGCTACTTCATAACTGTAATTTTGCTACTGTTATGAATCAGAATGAAAATGAAATGGAAGATATCTGAAATGCATCCCCTGTGAGAGAGTTGCTTGATTTTTAGAGACTCATGGGTTGAGAACCACTGTTCTAGCTAAGAGAGCATGATGGTAAAGAGATGGGATGTTTGCAGGAAAAGATAGGACCAGGGCTGACAATTACCCGGAGTTAAGGTATCCCAACACTCAAATATGCCCCCAACATAAGCCCCCTAATTGGGAACTGGCGGCAGCGGAAGGCTCTTTAATTTGAACTCCTTTACTCTGCAACAGAGAAAGAGGAAAGGTAATTTTTCCTGAGCTTAGTTATGAGAATCAAATCCGTAGGGTATGATGTTTTGAATGTAAAGTGTCTCCCATGGGCTTACGTTTCAATGACTGATCCTCAGCTTTTAAAGCCTTTGAGAAGTAGGGCCTGAGTGATGGAAGTGGGTCACTGGGGCACCAGTCTTTTAAATGCTATATGTGGTTCTGGCTCTGTCCTAGCATCATGCTACAGTGGTGTAGTCATCCTTCAGGGATGGACTTTCTTCTGCCATGATGTCTTCCTGGCCAGAATAGACTGCCATATCTTCCTAAAACCATGGACTGAAATTAACCTTTCATCCCTTCAACTGTTTCTGTGAGGTATTTTGGTCCCTGGTAGTAAGACAAAAGTAATTGATGCAGAAATCAGTGGCAGAGATAAGAGACTGTTTCCTCAAGAAACCAGGACGGGTAGCTCTGAAGCCTTTAGCAATGATTTGTGGGAGAAATGTGGAAGATATTAATGATATGGGATAGAAGAGCCCTAAAATATGGTGAGTTTGCTTAACGGTCAGTTTTGCTGACAGAGAGGAAGACCAGGATGCTGATAAAAATGTCACGATAATGATGGTGCTCATGAGATTGCAAATGGAACACCCCTATTGGGAATTGGGAGAGGCCTTTATTCTACATTGTGCCAAAGATGTATGCATACATTGCGCCCTTGCCTTAAAATTTTGGGTGATGCTGAATTCAAAAGCAATGAATCAATTTCTTTGGTAGAGGACATGTGCATTCAGGCTGTGGTGTGATATCCAGAGCTGCTTTTAACAAGATTTTCGGTAAGGACTGAGAGCTACTGGTATGAAGACATGAGAAATATGCAGATTGGTGAGAAAATTACCGAAAACATGGTTTAGACTTCAGACCAAAAAAAAAAAAGGTTCTGATAAAGTGGCTTTCATTATTGAAGACACTGACCCCCATTAAAGTGAAGCTCCCCATTTAATTCTGAAGCAACAGGAAAGTTCCTTTGAGAGAGAAGCTCCTCCCACTGAAGGCACCAGTGTATAAATACCCAGTCACTTAAAAGCCTTTCATTTAAAAAGAAATTCCTAGAAAGAATGAGCTAATAGGTGTGTTCTGTTTGTCAGGACCACTTAGAGAAGTGCTTTCCAATATTATCTGGGCAGATAGTCAGAGGCCACTGTAGTCATGGCCAAAAAAGACTGGCTACTTCTCAAGCTGACACAATACCTTGTTGTAAATACAGAGTTGGTTTTATAGATGTCAGAATGCAAAATGTATGGGGTTATGTGGACTTATGCTAAGATTTATTTATTTATTTTCAGTAAACTTAGGTCAGATATGTGTAGCTGGGTCAAATCCCTCAATGTGAGCTCATGTTGACTAGTTTTCTATCAAATTGACACAAGTTAATGTCATTTGGAAGCACTTGAGAAAATGTCCCCACCAGGTAGGACTACGGGCAAGTCTATGGTACATTCTTCTTGAGGGATGATTAATGTGGGTGAGCAATGCCAGCCCTGGGCTCATGGTCCTGGGTGCTGTAAGAAAGCAGACTGAACAAGCAAGGGGAAACAAGCCAGTAAGCAGCATCCCTCCACGGTCTCTGCATCAGCTCCTGCCTCCAGGCCCCTCCCCTGCCTGAATTCCTGTCCTGATTTCCTTCAGTGATGAAGTGTTACCTGGAAGTGTTAGAGAATATAAACTATTTCTCTCCATTTTGCTTTTGGTCATGGTGTTTCATCTCAAACGAAAGAAACTTGAAGACAGTATTTCTCAGTGGGCTATCCATGAAGCTTTGAGGGTAAAGCCCATGTATGGTGGAGAACAGGAGATGCTGCATGGGATGTCTGTAAAAGAAAGTTCCAAGAAGTGAGTAGAGCTGGCTCAGGAGCATGCATGACTATGGGGACGGGGCTGTTAAATTTACTGAAATTCCCATGATGGTACCACATACTCCACAGGCAGAGCATCCAATTTCTGGATTCAATCTTTGCTTTGGGATTTCAGATTTGCTTTGGTTGGACCTTCTGCTATCTCTTACAGCTCCTTTGGGAATGGAATGTTGACTCGGGGCCTTGTGTGTTGGCAGTACATAACTTGTTTTTGTGTTTTATAGGGACTCAGAGTTAAGACATTGCCTTGCATTTCAGCAGAGACTTTGGCCCTTTGCACAATGTTGCTACTGTCTAGAACACAGAGAACTCTTGAAGTTGGATTAAATGCATTTTGCTTGATCATGAGCATTTAGCAGTCTGGAGCAAAGGTTTATGGTTTGGCTCAGAGATGCTACCTATAGGCTTACTTCTAAACACTTTGTTTTAGCTTTCAATGCTGTTTTAAAGGCTTTGGAGCTTTTAGGCGGTAGTGCCCAAATTAGAGATTTGAGTCACTAGGAGCCATTTTTTAAAGATTAAACTGACCTCTTGTTTTGACACTGTGGTCTTGCCCTTGGTCTGTCATCAAGGCAGGTGCTGCCCATTTTTCCATCATCTTGGTGTTTTGCCTGGTGTGCTAAGACTTTGAAACCTTGAGTTAAAACAAAGCTTTCCCCTCACCTATTTTTTTTCATGCCATAAATGTAAAAGGAACTAATACATAGAAACTTGTTAGTTACAAGTCCATAGTCTTGAAGGCTGGTTTACTGAGCATGCGTCTTGTTCATTTGCTAACAATACATTCTAATACAAAGGGGATGACTACACAAAATTTCATTCCCTTCTTGGGTCCTCAGACAGCAAAAGTGTCCAGTGGCTACAAAGAGAAGCGAATGTTAGACCCTAGTACTGGCTGTTGCCTTAGTCCGGTCTGTGAGCATCCCCGAGAACAGTGACCTTTGTAAACTGTGAAAGGACTTCTCCCTTATTTTCTTCAGCCCCAATGTTTGGTGTTCTTGCACATGTTGATTTTTCATGAATCCTTCATTTACATACTAATGGGGGAAGAGCTCACACTCTAAACTATGGTTGGTTTTTACAGGGATTGTCATCAGCTAGTCATTGATGTTAACCTCCTTTAATCCTTCCAGTCTCAGCACCACTAATCCATTCTTCACCAATCGCATCCAGGGATAAGGAAAGAATAGACAGACGGCAATCCTTCAAGCTCATGTTCTCCTGTGAGTTCAAAGCTTTTCCTTTAATTTTTTTGGTTACACCTATAACATGTTCTCCAGTATAGTATGGAGGTACAACAATATCCCATTTTGAAATCAGCTGGCCCTCTGTTAGCTTTTAAAATGAAACTCAGTACAGAAAAACTTTGTGGAGACTTGGGAGTTCTTTCTGAATTGAGCACAAGGGAGCAATGGCAAGAAATGCAGGAATCGTTCCTGGTGTCTTCAAGTCAGTGGAAATTGTAGCTAATGAAAAGACAAAACTATCCACCATGTCTCAACACAACACTTTCTTTCCTAAGACAGATTTGAGATGGATGAGACAATATCAAACTTGCAATTTAGCCACATAATTGACACCTGAAATAAACAAACATCTAGTAATGTTTACCACATTAACCAGAAATATGATCCTATTATTAAGGTAATTTCTATAAAAAGGCAGGGGATGGGGAGTGCCCTCCTCTGGCCTCCACATGTGCGCATGGATGTGCACACCAGCACACACTCAAATGTACATAGACCACACATTTGCTCATAACAGATATACATACACAGGCACATGAATGCATACACACACAGAGGCATGCTCCTGGTAATCTATTTTCTTTAGGCTACCTTCCAGTTCCCACCACTTCTCAACGATGTCGAAGATTATGAATACAGTTACTTGCTGTTGTGATGGCCTGCATGCTCTAGACTGTTGACATTCCCGTGTGGAAAGAGTTTGGTATAGAAAATGCTCAAATCTTCACTCAGTTTCCCAGCCACTCCATCCTATGCCTCCAAGGCAGCGTGCTGTATGTGATTCTGCCTAAGTGCATGGCAGAGTGACAGAGTACATACAATGTGGAAGGGTCACTGAAGCAGGAACTATCTGTATAGCTTTGGAGATATTGGCATTCATGCAGGGATACAACTGCTTTGTGATAGCCCCAGATCCTGGAAGCAATCAATCATGTAAGCTTTTCTCTTTTTTTTTAAGCCCAATAAAGATACTAGTTCACCAAACTAGACTAAGGTGGGAAATGTTACTTTGATCTGACATTAGTGTCTTATTTGGGATGAGTCCACATTCATTTGTGCCTCCCCAGAAGCAGCTCACACAATGTTTCCACAAGCCCCTCCCACTCACTGGCAAGTTTTTGACCAGGAACCTTCAGGGAACATTTCAAGTTCAACCCATAACAAAAACAATTCCCTATCTTCAAGAGGGAAAAATGAAATGAATCAAAAGCCTTAAAACCTGTGGTCTTGGGAAGAGAGAGATGACTGAGCAGTTGGGTACTGAGCATACATACATACAGCTCTTGCAGAGGACACGTACTCTGTTCCAAGTACCTAGGTCAGGAAGCTTCCGGTTCCCTATAACTTCAGCTCCTGGGGTAACTAATGTGGTTGGGAACCTTCAGTCTCACACACACACACACACACACACACACACACACACACACACACACACACAGAGAGAGAGAGAGAGAGAGAGAGAGAGAAACAGACAAACTCACATATACATAATCAAAAGTAAATTTAGATTTTTTTTAAATGTGCCTATTTAATAAGTTTGGGCAGTTATAGCAAAAAAAAAAAAAAAAAGAATAAATACCCTACACAGCAGTTGAGATAAATATCAATAAGCTGGGCTGGAGATATGGTTCAGAGGTTAAGAGCACTGACTGTTCTTCCAGAGGACCTGAGTTCTATTCCCAGCAACCACATGGTGGTTCATAAGCCTTAGGTTTAAATAGAATGTTGTGTACTGGGCTAGACGTATATAGCTTAAGTGAGAGTGTTGGCCTGGTCTCTGTAAGGTCCCGTTAATGTGTGGCCAAACTGTTCCTGGGGAGACGTTACACACACATCTACTCACTTCATCAAGGGGGCGCACAAGAGACCAAAGTGGGGACATCACTAAAGTCTTGTGGATGAGCCAATGAGTGTTATTGGGGTTACTTATGAGTGAGGGGTTACTTACAGGAGCGAGAATGACTCAAAGACAGCTGCTTTACTGAAACACACCCCAGTATGTGTGACAACTCACAAGAGCTGGGAACCCAGAGCACACTCCACAGTCTGCAGGGAGCTCAACAGGTTGAGAGTGTCCCTTCCAAGTGAGCCTCTACCAAGCAATTCTGCTGGGTTTTGTCAAGGGGGAGTCCTAGTGAACCTAGTCAGTTTTAGGAACTTCCTGAGTTGTTCACCTTCCTACCTCCCCAGCTTCCAACAGGATGGAATATTTCAACCTTGGAGAAAACCGTAGCACAATGCCTGAAACTGATTGAATCATCAGTATCCCATACAAAATTGCTGAGTGCTTTACATTTCTTCTAAAATATTTGAGCTGTTATTATTTAACTGTGTGTACTGTTAACAGAATGACAGTGATGTCATCCCTCACACCACTGTCCCGTTCCCCCATCCCACATCGACAGAACTCATAGGACAAACAGATAAAACAAACTGAAGTTTTATGTCTTTGGTAAATGCTCTAACAGAATGCACTACCACAGATGAGGAACCAGTTCTTCAGAGTAAAGGGAGAGTTGTGATTCCTGCATTGGTGTTTTCATAGCTACTGTGAGCCTCTTACATTTCTGCCTTGGCAATATGTGTGCTCCTGCTGTGACTGGATAAAAATGAGTCCAACAAATCTGCCACTTTTGTGTCATCTGCCCCAAGTCCCACGGCCTGCAGGCACTTGAGGAGGATGGATCATACTAATGGTTCTTAGTACAACCATTTCCTCCAAGAGCAATGCAGGCTTACGCTAAATCAAAACTATTAACAGTCTTGTAAAAGAAGACTTCAAGGGACTTCCCTGAAAGGATTTCAGAATCCCTGTGTGTAAAATGACTAAGAACAGTCCTGGGTCAGTGATTTCCCATTGATTGGTTGACACTGTCCTGAGTGGAAATCTGAGTCCCCTAGATACTTTGTCTCTGTAATGTTTGACTGACTGCCTCTATTACACAATGACCTTCAAACAACTTTTTATCAAATAAGCAAAACGTTGCCCATGTGCTTTAAAATCATATTAGTCTCCACTGAAAGAACACTATCTTCCCCAAACTCAGTAAATTTGGCCATCGGAATCCAAGATTTTCCTGACCTAAGATATTTGAGAAGGACAATTTTGAAGCCCGTGGCAGAATTGTTCGGCCTGAGGAGCACCATGGTTTTTGGAAATCAATACTAAAAGTGAGAAAAGCATTTCTAAGTGAGTCTCTAGGTACCCTGTCCCACACGGAAAATAATCACCAGTCCAAATAAACAGTATTTCATTCTCTCAAAGATCTAGCATGTTAAAACAATCACCACAGAAGAAGACAGGAGTTAAGCCCCCCCCTCAAGAACCCATTTAAATGCTGGATGGCCATGGCTGTCTCCCATAAATCCAGTCTTAGAAGAGAGGAACAGACAAGGAATCCCTGGAACTTCTAAAGCTGACTACATTTTATTCTCTCCTTCCTTTTCCCTCCCTCTGTGTGTGTGTGTGTGTGTGTGTGTGTGTGTGTTCAAGCATGGATGCCCATACATGACAATGTCATGAGGTGGTTCCAGTATCTTTCTGAACACAGAGCTCACAAGTTAGACTGGCCGGCCAGTCTAGGAATCTGCCTATCTATGTCACCCCCCAATCTCAGTGCTAAAATTACAAGCATGTAACACTGTGCCTAGCTTTTCATGTGGTACTGGGGATTCAAACTCAGGTCCTTATGCTTGCAGTGTAAGCACTGGGGTGACTGAACCAGCTCCCCAGACTATCATCTTTTACTACTGATTAACATAGAAGAATTATGTGTATCTGATGGAGCATGGTGTGATACTTTTAGGAGAGTGTGAGTGTGAGTGTGTGTGTGTGTGTGTATAGTTAAATGAGCAAAATTAATACTTCTCTCTTATCGTTTCGCTGTGTTTGAAGCACTGAGCTCTTCCTTATAATTCTTCATAAAATTCCATGTGGATTATTATGAACTCTAACTACCCCTGTGTGGTGTGAAAGGGCAGTATTTAGTCTTTTTTATTTCTATTTGGGGACCCATTATCCATCTCATCCTGCTACCATGCTCCTGCAGTGTTCCCAATTTTACTATTTTATATTCTAATAAAGGACACAACATCTGATCCTCTTTCCTGGTGCCAACTGCAGAGATATCCTCCTGGAACATACCAGTCTTCATACCTAGAGACTTCCATCACTGCTCACAGCCTTAACCCTTCACACTTCACCCTTCACCTTTGACCTTGGGTGCTAGTGAGTAGATCTCTCTGCAGCTCCAACATGTCACTCTCCCCAATGTATTTCTGGAGATATTTTCCCAAACCAACTTGTAATCCAAATGGTTAAAATCTCTCTGTATGCTCAACATCAGCTTACCTACTCTGGATATTTCCAGGATTCTTCTTCCTTCCCTTGGGTATCAATTTGCCTCTAAGAATAATTATTTTATTTTTCTACAGTGCCAACCATTAAATAAATATACTGACAATGAATAATTCAAAGCCAATACTTGTGATTAAAAAGAGAAAACTTGTTCTGTGAGATGCTTCCTATCAGGAGAATAAATAGGAGCCTCTAGGTGAGCAAAGAGGCATCTTTGGAGACTTGGAAGACAGGCCTTCCATCTTAAACAGAATTATCAGCAAACATTTTTTCTTGCTGAGAAACTGACCCTCGGCTCACCCATGGGTGTTAGTCATCACATGGGTGCCGCCTGATTCTCAAGCCTTGAATGTTTCCTGTTCTCTCTGCACCCCCCTGGAACACTGGTGTGACTCATTACCATCTTTCTAATCACAAGATTGTAATTTTCTTTCTGTCTCAAATATGGTTTGGCTATTGGACCTGAGCTGGTTTGGCTATTGGACCTGGGTCTCTGATTCTCTTGTCTGCCCATCGGTTTTTGAGTGTTCTCTGTCATGTCCTATATGTTTACCTGGTAAGAGGCTACCCACAGAAAGTTGTGTTCAGACTTCCCACCCAGGCAGTGGCTTTTTAATTAAAGGGAAGTTTTTCCTCCGGAGGCTTCATCTACCAAGGAGAGTTAACAGTCATTTTCTAGTCTGAAACATTTAGCATTGAGGTTGGAATGAAATCTGAGCCAGACTATATTCTTATGCTAAACTCTATATAATTTCAAATCTTCAACGAATGCTGTACTTTTTGTGTAACTTGTGCACAGAGATTTAAATTTTAAATTCCAGCATGCCTAGTTGGTGGCACATGCCTATAGTTCCAGCACATACAAGACAGAGGTAGAAAGCTCACTGCAGATTTGAAATGAGCCTGTTCTGCATAAGAAGCTGCTGACTAGCCAAGACTATATATTCTCAAGAAAACAAAACAAAGTTTGCTCCATCTTTTTAAAATGCACACATGATATATCTCACAATGCTTCCACTCCACTCTGTATGCACGTTCTTCTCTCAGAGGAATGAGTAGATCAACTGCTCTCCCGGGCTTTTCTTAACAACGATATGACTAAGTCGTACATGAAGAAAATGTTAACTTCAGTGAGAAATTGAAAATTCTGCCTGCAAATAATCCTGTAAAAGTTTACAGTTCGTCCTAACCATCAAGGATATTTTCCATAACTTTAGGGTTCGATAGTAAAAATACATCTACACACATCTGTGTGTTTCTAATCACAAAGCGCTGAAGTAAAATAAACATGCTTGTCCAAATACGGTTGCGTTTCGGTCAATGTTTTGTTTAATATTTTGAGAAGAGCTTTGTGAAGAGAAATTCTCACAGCCTCGGATTTTATACAGATGCTCATAGCGCCATCTATTGGTCATTTGTCAAATGACTCTTCATTGAGAGATCTGGCATAGAAAATTTTGTATGGGGCAGTTCCAGGGGTGGCCCAGTCTGAAAAGAACATCCTTGCCACGAGTCGATTTCTTTTCTACAAAGATACATCCAAACTGGTTTCAGCTGACCAGTCATCTTCGAGCAGATATGGTCCCCATGACACAACCGTGCAATAATAACAACAGAAGCGCATTCACCTGAGGTTGGACACTTTCCGCTTTCTAAATGGAGGAATGAGGAAGCTGGGTGGGATCTGGGTAACTGCATCTTTGTGAACATCCTAGATAAAGAATAGAGTTCGTTCACAGCAGAGTGAATACAATGTAGGAAGAGGTGATAGCTGCTGATGTCAAAATAGCACCTCTCTACAGAGACTGCCATGAAAAGGACCCTCTCCCCTCCGTGAATCACAAGGTTACCGCAGCTGCAGAAGATACACGTCATCACAGAGTCTAATTTAAAGTTCTTTCTTGAGGACCACTCCCAAACATCAGGTCCAAAGTCTTCCTCCTCCGTCCCCACTCCATTCAGCATATGCTCTTTTCACAACATCTTTTTAAACATTCGTTTGCTTTCTCACACGCAAACCTTGCCCTTCCGTTTTATTGTTTAACGTTTTCTGTGTCTCAGATACGAAAGGCCCTGTGGATGTTTTTCCAGCCACCTCTCAGAAGCCCATTTGTCATCCTGACCCACCCCTTATGGAGCAGCTCTGAGTTCAGCACTCCCGGGGGCCTGGACACTCTGCCGTGTAAGAATGTAAAGCCCTGTTGGCTGCAGAGGGCTATTTCCAGAGCTGCCCCAGCTGTTGTTTAAACCAGGATGGAGCAAACCATGGTCCTTTCACACATGGGGGCCGGTCCACAAATCAGAAAGTGCACTGGAGGTCTCTGAGCAGAGACCCCCGATTGTGCTTTTGAAATTTCTTTTTGTAGAAGGAGGAGGGAGAGGAGGAAGGGAAGGAAGAGGAGGTTGGAGGATGGAGAAGAGAGGGAGGAGGAGGAAGAGGAAGAGAGAAAACGGACTAAGCTTCATGGAGAAACTATTTTTCAAACCTGGCATATATATATGTTAAAATCCAAAATTCTGAGGGTAAAAAGGGTCCCTCTCTTGAACCAAATATTAGGTTAGCTCCTTATAAATATTATAGTTACCTGAGGTCTCTAAAGTAAAAATGATCGTGTAAAGATAATGAAAGAAATAGGGTACCAAAGATGATTCATGCACTTTTTGCATCAAATCCAGGACTATTTGCATATCCTTAAGCTACTCACGTGACTTGTGAATGCAATAAGGTCAGATTCTGATTGTTTGAACAGGAAGCTTCTCCTAGGAAGAGAGAATGGAAACACGAGAAGGACTCAGGTGTTCTCAAGAGCACATGGTAGAAAGTCCCTGCCCATGACATAGGCCTTAAGCAACGGGTGCTAGGCCCTGCAAGATGGCTCAAGAGGTAACGGTACTTGGTTTGCAAACCTGATGATGCAGGTTTGACTCTCAGGACACACATGGAAATGGAAGAAGAGAACCACTTATGAAGTTGTCCTCTGAACTCTAATGCACATTTTGTCCTTTCTTATCCCTGCTCTTGTACATATAGGGGGCAGGGGTGATAAAACACCATGAACAAAAGCAACCCGGGAGGAAGGGTTTTATTTGGCTTATGCTTGTACATCATCACCAAGGGAAGTCAGGACAGAAACTCAAAATGGCAGAAACGTAAGTCCGAGCTGATACAGAGGCCAGGGAGGAGTGATGCTGACTGGCTCGCTCACCCTGCTTGTTTGTGGAATCCAGGATCACCAGCCCAATGATGCTCCCCCCAGACAATGGGCTGGACCCTCCCCAATCAATAACTAAGAAAGTGGCTCATAGATGACTGTGGAGAGGTGACTATCCAGGACACTATATTATGTGAAATTCTCAAAGAATTATTAAAACATTTTCCAAAGATAGAAACTTTTAAAAAGTAGTAATTAATTTAAATCATAAAAATAATACATGTTTTATAGGCATTGTTTTATTTTAAAAATAAAACACTTTCAGTGATAGAAGTGAGAAAAGTGGAAAAATGGTTTTGTCCTTGGAGATAGTGCAATTTATCTAGAGCCCATGTGAGTCAACAGGGAGATATAGAATCCACTACCCATAGTAAAATCGTTTGGTTTTCTACCTAAGATACCTGAGCTATAAAGGTAGCCAGTTAGAAAAGGTTAAATCATCAATGTCCAACCCCAAAGGGAAACAAGACGGATTTTGTGAATCAATAATCACGGAGAAGAAAATACAGTAGAAAATGTCACCATCTACAGCTTTGGCCCCTGTTAGGGTCCAAATCTAGCTGATGTGATTTGTGTCTTTTCAAGGTGATATGTCAACAGAACAGAGTGATGGGATTTGCATTATTTGAAGACCGTCACTATGCTTCTCATGCTCTAAATAAAGCAAAGTATTGTTAGTGCTGCTTTCCCAGGAGGAAGCTAAGGTTGCTCCCTCCACGAGAGCACCAGAGAGGGAGCTGACCCAAGAGAAATGCTTTTCTTGAGCCAGGACCTCAATGGGATTTGTAGTAGCAGGCTACAGATTCCCTACACAGCCAAAAGAGATCAAGATAAGGGACCATTAGGCTCCAACTCCCCACCTCCCCCAGTGTTCATTGCAGGCTTTGAAGAAAATGCAAGAGGTCCTCTGATGTGCCTGGACTGCTCCTCCTGTTACATCCCAGGGCTCTAACAGTCAGACATTTTAAACTCATTGAAAAAATAAAGGAAGACGCGGGAAATGTCAGAGAGCAGAGACAATCCAGAGAAGAGAGATTTCAAAGACAGACAGAAGCAGGAAAATATGGGGGAAAGAAACCGAAGGAGCAGAGAAAGGGAATTAAATGGAGGAGAGAGGAAAAGAGAGAAAAGAAGGGAAAAAATGCAGGAAAAGCATCTGATGATGCAGGGGAATGGACATACAGGAGAATGGAAATAGGAGGTGAGGATCTGGGAGAGGAGAATCCCACAGAAGTTGAGGACTGGAAATAACAAAATAATCACCCAGCTATTTAGAAGTTCAGTGAGTCAGAGGTGGAGGAAAGAGCATAGGACATCTCATTTAAGCTTTTGGAGTGCAGATTCCAACACAGGCGAAATAACAACTAAATAGAAGTCACATAGCTCAATACTGCACCGGGAGGGAAGAAAGTACATAGAAACAACACAAAGGCACATGTCAGGGGGGCCTTTTGAAACAAAATGTTTGGCCAGCAAGCTTGTGTCTTCAACTGCTGTCCTGCATTGGGCTTTGTGCTTGGAGTGGATGCTTGGTGTCAGGAAGTGGTCTGTGTCTAGGAGGAATTCGGAAGCAATTGCTGTTCAGCATCCTCTGACGTCATGACTTGGCTTGAAGTGAATTCCCAGAGCAACTGACAGCTTCATAATCAAATACGAGTATCAAAAACAAAAGAGCAGTAATAACAAAAACCTAATCCCTCTGGTATTTAGAGAAGAATAAGAGCTTGAACTCAGGGTCAGGCTGCCTGGGGTGGGGGGAACCTGTGAACCCCTGGCTGGATGACTTTGCAGAAGCATTTCTTCACACCAGTCTTCTGGTCCATAAGTTGAAAATGATGAGTTTTCACACCCAATTGTGTAAAGTAATCTGGGTAGTGTGTTGAGGACAGTGTCCGGCACCTAGACATCAATAGTTTGTATGGTCCTTGCTGGAATTTGGGAGCATAGATGCTACCCTTGCCTGTTTAAGGCAACCTGTTCAATGGTGAGAGGCTCTTCCCATAAAGGAAGGAACAATAGGAGGCTGGCTGGCATCAGGCAGCATCAAGCTTCTCTCTGAGACAGTCACTTAACAGAGTTTTCCAGGCATTGTTGACCTATTTTTTTGGTCAATAATTGGTTACCAGTCTCAGGAAGGATAAACTTATGAGCAGCTGGACTTGGCTGCAGCCTCACTAAGCTCTACTTTTTTCTAAATGAAAATAGACCATTTAGGGGCTGGGGAGATGGCTCAGCGGTTAAGAGCACTAGTGGCTCTTGCAGAGGATCCGGGTTCAATTCCCAGCACCCACATGGCTGCTCATTATGCCTGCGGCTCCAGTTTCAGGGGATCTGATACCTTTACACAGACATGCATTCATGCAAAACACAAATGCACATGAAGTAAAAATAGATTAAGAAAAAAGAAAATAGAATACTTAAATGAAAGCCTGGCTTCTTACTCATGGGAAGACTGACTCTGTGCTTTTCCGATTAAAACAGCTTTGCGTCCATCTGAGTGAGGTACTGCTCCCTCTGTGACCACTCTGGTGGCTTCCATGTCACTTCAGAGTGCTCTTTTATTACAGGAAGTGAAGTAAATCAGTGGGGAGGCTGATTAGAGTCCCTATTCAAGCCAAGTGGCTAGAAATCAGATTAGAGAATGTGAGTGTGCCTTTAAATCACTGCCCTTGACAGAACCAATTACAGAAGTATACTTCCTCTTTCAATTCACAGCAGTGAGCAGAGAGCCAGAAAAAGGTTCTCACACGGAGAGCAGGGAGCAATCGGTACTGACTTCTTATATACAGGCTTACACACACACACACACACACACACACACACACACACAGGTTCCTTCTTTCTCTCTTTCCCTCCCTCTCTTTCTCTCTCTCAGGCACATACATAGTTTCTCTCTCTCTCTCTTTCTCTCATGCACACACAAACATAGGTTCTTTCTCTCACACACACATACACACAAATACTGGCACACAATCTCAAGCATGATCCCCCACCCCCAGGAAACGTGGCATTTTACATTCATAAAACTTCTCCAGATGTTCTCTGGTCTGGTTTTCGATAGCAGTATGCTATTTGTGGTGAACTCTCTTAAAGCCAGGCACTTGGCTGGCAGTTTTGCATATGTAATTTCATTTAATTTTCACAACAAGTGTATGATGTGGATACTGTTGCCTTTTTCAAGACAATAAAATTCAGAGTCCTGGAATAGTAATGTCAGTCGTAATGGTTACATTTGGGGTATTTCCACTTGCTAAGTGGTTTTACACATGCTACTTCATTTGATCTTTGCAACAGTTTTGGGGGGGATGTTTGTCCTCGTTTTGGAGGTGGGAAAAATATGCCTCATAATTATGACCAGCTTGCAATAGCCAACCACTTCTCCTATACTAATCATACATCAGGCACCATGCCATGGCTTTTTAATTTGACACATTGTCTTTTGTATTTTGAATTAAATCTTTTCCTCTACATTTTACAAGGAAGAAAATGAGGGCACAGCTAGGTAGACAACCTGGCCAATGTCATCCAAATAAGAAAAGACAGCCAAGAATTTACCCAAGAATTCAGTGATCACGAGAGCCTGAGCACTGAGTCCACATCAGACATTGTGCCGTCATTCCCTTTTTAATTTCTGCCCTTTTAAACAGTAGTATAAATAATATAATGACAAAACTCCCAAATCTACAAGACATTGATTAAAAACCAATTTGAAAGGAGCTTCCAGCTGTTCAAATATAGTCGGTGTGGCTACCCAGAGAAACAATAAAAGTACCAGGTTTTACCCCATTGGATAAATAGCAGTTCATGAGTCCATACAGATGTGGATGAATGAGAAGAAAAAAAGTTGCTCCTTAAAGTGAAAAGCCAATCAATAAATACAGAAAGAATAACACTATTAGAAAGCCAGCATTTGGCAATCTCTAGAGCAATAATTAACTCTGAGAAGTGACCTCAATGGAAGCCAAAACCAAATAGGAGAAACTGGAATGAGATTTTTATAGACTCAACATACCTGCAAAATATTTATTAATGGCAAGAGGGGAAAGAATTTTACAAGGGAGAGACCAGGCAGACACCCCTGTCTTAATTCAAGCAGCTAAAGCTAATCCTCCAATAACAGGACAGACACCCACACAGGCCTGCAAGTAAGATGGGATGTAAAGAGTGCAGCATCCAGGACACCTCATCCAAACTAGCATGCTGGATTCTAAACATACATTAGAGAATGCAGTGGAAAAAAGTAAACATCGAGGAATATTCTACAAAACTGCACCTGGAAAATGTTCATAGGTCAAGCTGATGAAAAGACTGGGGACCGGTTCCCAAAGAAAGAATCTGGAGATGGAGTCGCGTACAAGATGTGCCTGGAACTGGATTTATTGTTGGGAAATTGAGGATGTGTGAATGGGATATCTGGGTGATGTGGATTTTGCCTTTGTACCCCTCTTATAAGTGCTTGTTAAATTTGACATTTGACAAAAATTCAATCACTGTTTTGGGACCTTGGCAGAAGCAATTGAGTTTGTGTTTTGTTCTTTGGAAAGAGAACCATATCAGTGGTTTTGTTTGGGTGACAGAGAGATGGTAAGACACTTGGTATCCATTAAGTGATCAACAAACAGAAATTACCTTTTTTTTTTTTAACCTGTTTATCTACGACTCAGGTTTTGTTTCTCAAGATGAAGAAGTAACAGTGTTAGGAACATTCCAGAAGCTTCCATTGTGGTGGTTTATTTGGGTAGCTTTGTAAGATGTTCAGGAATGGTCATTCTTCAACACAGAGCTTTCAAATATCAGAATCTAAAGATGTATTTGTGGAATCCTATATGGTGATTTAGTTTAATTTCATTCCAGTTACAGTCTATAGACATTCATACCATTTACCTTGTAACCATACATTATATTCCATCTGTAAGCAGAGATGCCTCCCATTGGGCATGAACATGTCACCTGTCTTAATGGATTTGAAAAGCAGAGGCCTGAAGGAGCCTGGTACAGCTAGCTTTATTTTTACATTCCTGGCATTTTCCCTGGGAAGTACACGTTCTTATGGCTGCTGTTTTAAAGGCTTATGAACACACCTAGAGCCAGCATGTAGCCCACCTGATCTGCCTCATTTAAACACAGACCTGTGAGCAGGAGAAAAGGATGCTGCTCATTGCTTGCTGGGCACTGTTGGTACATATTGAGTTTGGTCTTGCTGTTTTATTGCTACAAGTCAATAGATTTATCACACACTCCATCACAATAACAGTAACACAAATGTTCCCGGGATCATTCATAACCCCTAAGAGAAGAACAGCTTTCCTGTGATTTAGATAAATAATAATACATTTCTTTTTTCCGTGTGTGTGTGTGTGTGTGTGTGTGTGTGTGTGTGTGTGTGTGTGTGTGTGTGAGAGAGAGAGAGAGAGAGAGAGAGAGAGAGAGAGAGAGAAAGATCTTTACAGTAAGACTCTGGAACAATTACAATCATATGACCTTTACAAGGTTGTTTGAATGTATGACTTGATATGTTCTATATGAGGCAGCTATGCTTATGATATTCATGGCTTCACATTTTAATAGCCTTCATTCTGGTAGCTTCTGCTTCAAGTGATGATCGCTCTGTCTTCCAGGCCTTAGTGTCATTGTTTCTGAGGTGTGAGGCCTCCAGCTTGCAGGAGGCTGGAATCCCTTCCACAGGAGAGAGAGGAGGAACCCGAAAGGAGCCTCACAGAGAGAAGAAGATGGATGGTAAAGACAGTGGGGCCCCAAGATAACTAGACTCTCAGAACAAATGACTGCTTTCAAAAACATTGGTGGAGCCTCTAATCCCTTTCTTCTCTCTGGTCCTCCCTCAATTACTGAAACTTCTACAAAACATAGAAGAATTTCCCAAATTGGTAAAATATAAATTGCATTTTTTTTTGCACAACTCTTAAAGCATTTTGAGAATTGTAATGTATCTTAATAAGGCATCAGCAGAGAGGGCATACTGATACTCACATCAGGGCTAAATTGTGTGTGTGTGTGTGTGTGTGTGTGTGTGTGTGTGCTTAATCCAAAGAATTTAAAGTTTGCTCGGTTAGAGGGTAATTTTCCCTTTTTATCTATGAAAGTCATAGAATCCTTTCTGTTAGTCTTTTTATCTTCTAAAATGTTTTCCTTGTCTACTGAATTCTTACTGTCCCAGCTCACTGCTTGAAGGAGGTGAGATTGAGGTGTGGACAAAGTCACAGGTCATTTTATTGGGCACAGGGAACTTCTCTTGAACATCCTCAGATTCTGATATCTGTTGTTGGTTACCTTTGGTTTTAGTTGTGTGTGTGTGTGTGTGTGTGTGTGTGTGTGTGTAAGGGGGTGAGGAGAGGTATATTGGAAGTGACAGAGACTATTTTTAAAGAACAAAACAAGGGTTTTTTTTTTAATGTATCTGATAATTAAGTCTCTCTGGGAGGCCATATGTTTATCAAGGTGTAGGGTATTTGTTTATAAAGACGTTTTAGAAAACTGGCTTGCTTAGAGATAATCTCTGTAAGGTTTCTCTTACTCACCTACATTTAAGTTAAATCACTTGATTTCAGTTAAATAACATCACAGTGTGTTTCATAGAAAGTATTCCCAACTCTGGAGATATTGCAGTTATTGTTCAGCTTATGAAACGTTATGAAGGGGATAGAGAGATGGCTTGGGGATTAAGTGCAACGCATTGGCTGCTCTTTTAAAAACACAGATTAAACACCCACATAGCGGATGGATCACAACCATCTATAACTCTAGATCCAGAGATGCTGGTGCCCTCTTTTGGTCTCTGCAGGCACTGCATGCACATGGAGACACAGACAAAGAAGCAGGCAAAATAACCCCTCCACCCCCACACACACATAAAATATACAACTCTTAAAACAACAACAACAACAACACATTATCAGCCACTTCCACATGAAAAAAAATGGACAGAGGACACGTACGTACATGCTTGTAAAAGTACAAAGTATTTCTGAAAGAGTACATAGGAGGCTATAATTGAGAAATATATACATGAGAAAGAGGCTAGGATTTTGGTATGGAAAAAGAAAATCTACTTGTATTGTGGTTCTGAATTGATTATGTTACCTTTTGCATATTAAAGAGAAAAATAATGCAGTAGGTAAAGTGACAGGATCTGAAGACCTAAGATCTGATAACCAGAACTCATATAGAAAACCCATAGGGTAGTGTCTGCAGTAATCACAGCCCTGTGATGAAGGGCTCCTTGAGGCTCACTGATCAGTCAGTCAAATTAAGAGGTCAAGTTCAGTTGGCAGACCCTGTCTCAAAAAAATAAAGGTGAGTGGCTTACTGCCAAGTAAAGGGACTTGCTGCCAAGCAGGACAATCTGGGTTTAATCCCTGGGTCCATGGACTAAAAGTAGATAGCCTAGTTCTTTCTTTGTTGTTGTTATGTATACAGTGTACAGAAGAGGGCACCAGGTCTCATTATAGATGGTTGTGAGCCACCATGTGGGTGCTGGGAATTGAACTCAGGACCTCTGGAAGAACAGTCAGTGCTCTTAACCACTGAGCCATCTCTCCAGCCCCGACAGCCTAGTTCTATGAGTTGTCTCTGAACTTGTCTGACCCCTACAAGGCACTGTGTGGCACATACACACATAAAATAAATAGATATACATGTGTTTGATGCATGTGGAATGCAATACAGGAAAAATATACTAGATGTCTACCACTGTTCTCTGTACACACGTACACACATGTGCACCTCACACCTACACTAACAAGAACACAGATGACACAAACTGACACACATACACTGAAAGACATTATTAAATAAGAAATGAAAGGTGGGTGTGGGGAGAGAACGCTCCTCTAGGTCCATTTTCAGAAGTGAGTGACCTTTCACTGACATAAGTTTGATCTATTGGGCCATATGGTTTAAGATTCTAACCCCATGTGCTAAGTGGCAATTTCCTTCAGGTATATGAACCTCTCTGATCAGTCACCCCATCTGTAATGTGGGGATCACACATACAGTCAATGGTCACCCTGAGTATTAATAAGGCTGACCTGGCCTTAGGAACTACTAAAACATGAACAGCCAGTAGCTTGTTTTTTTTTCCCCTGTCGCATTCATGATTGTAGATACACTTGGGATACACAGTATGTGTTATCCTCATCACAGTCAAGCAGGTCTTAGGAGCAGACCACAGGGAGATTGCATGGGGGGAGGGAATAAAAAAAAAAAAAGGAAGAAAGCTAACTCTGCCTTACTACTTGAAAGTTTGCCATTACATTTCACTCTTTTATGTCTTAGTTGGCTAGGAAATCCCTGGCAGTCTTAAGATGAATGATATGTAAATCTCATCTGCTAACACTTTGTAGGGAATTAGTTTAACCTATTAAAAATTTCCCCTCCCCCCCAAACACCACCACCCATAAAAAAAAAAAAAAGAAAAAGAAAAAAAAAAAAAGGAGGGCTGTGAAAGAGGAGCCCAACTAGTTTTTCTAGTTGGAACTGTAACTTGATGCAATTTTTAGAAGTGATTGCTTCCTCAAGACCCTTTACTGCCACCTGTGGGACACTTATAGGCATTACCACACAGACTCTGCCAACAGTAAGACAATAGAGAAAGGCGGGGGACCCATGACCTTCGGGACTGTGAGCTATGAATGCCTCCAAACATGCTTCTGAGTCCTTCCCAAGAGCTGACACTGCTCCTACACGCTGCACATCACTGATAAACGTCTGTGTCTTTTAGGTGTGTGTCTTCTCTGCCGTAGCCTTCCTCTTGTATCCGTGGCCCGAAAAGGAATGTTGCTGCCTGGGCCCACAACCTATAGATGGTAAATATTCTGAGGTCCCTGCAGACTGTGACAAATATCCCTTCAGAAGTGCACAGCCTCCCTAGGGGAAACGGTTTTTTAAGGGGTGTGAATTCATCTTTCCATCACTTTCGAGGGCAGGCCCATAAATTCTGACAGTCATAGCGTAGGGGAGGTCTGGTGGAATGCAGCATCTCAGTCAAGCTCCAGCAACGGGAAACAGATCTGAGGAGGTGCCATCAAAAGGCAACTGGTCATCGGAGACTCAGCTGAGGTCTGAGGTGCTGGGGTTCAGGGAGAGGAGAGGACAAGAAAGAAATCCTACGGGGCTCAGGCAGCAGCCAGGCAGCCCCTCATCACAAAGACAGAACTGAGGTTTGGCTTCGTTCTTTTCAGCCCGCTGATTGCTTTATTTCGAATTATCCTAACTACGGAGCATGGTGAATTAAGTTGAAACCCCCAAAAGTTTGAGGAGGATGTCATCTAATCTGATTAAAAGGAATATTCCCCGTCACAGGCTCTGGAGGAAATGGAAATTACTCAGAGTGCACTGCCATTAACTAATTTGCATAGACTTGCATATGCTATGCATCAGAGAAGCATGTGCTATTTAGATTTAATGAAATAATTTCCCCTCTCTAAAGACCGTTGAGTCCCTCTTCTTCCCGTCTGCATTTCTCCCTTCCCATCTGTCTCTTTTTGAATGTTAAAATTATTTCATGGGAAGGATACATAGAATATGCTAATAATCTTCCTGCTGGCAGGGCTGGGAGGTCCTGAGTCTCCATCATCAGATTTCCCCAATGTCCCCCTTGTCAATCTCACATAATTAAAGGCTCCCTTTACAGCCCTTAAAAGGCTCAGTTTGATTCATCTGAGGCTTCCATTGATGGGGGCAGGCGGTTAAAACCAATCCTTTGGCTCTGCTTTCCAAATAATGTCTTCCTGACACCCCCTCACCCCCGCCAAAGGAATAGCATCTAAATCAAAATGAAAAGGAAAGGGGTTAAAAAGAAATTTCTGACAAGTTCCTATCACCTCGATCGGTAGAGTCTGTCTGTGCCAATGCCATTGTGCTGACACACATATCATATCCCTTTGGGCCTCCTCTGCTCTTCAAGGCTCAATATCTTGGACAAGCTGCCTGTGAAGGGTGGCAATGGAGACAACGAAGTCCAGAAAGATGAAATGATGCTTAGTGGCCAGAGTCTGGGGGAAAGATAGGTTGAAATCTATCTATATTTTGTATTCTCTGTGGATACTCACTCACTTTTGGTAATATTTTAGCAGATCTCATGTTCAGTTGTAATGTAGCCAACAGAGGAATTCTAGTGAATTCCCCAACAAAATTACATTAGGATCAAATGGGATCGCTATAAACAGTATCCAGATGTTGGGGACGGACTGGATATAACTCTTTAAGCCCCAAATTACAGTATAATAAATGCAAGCATGGGGATCTGCCAATACATCTGAACTTCGTGTCGGAAACCAGGCCTGACCTTAATTTAACTCTATGAGGAACTATGAGTTTCCTCACTCTGATAGTCAGGCTCTATCCAAAGATCTCCGAGTGCTATATCGTCACAGATTTTATCACTTATGAAGAAGGATCATATCAGATTCTGGAGCCTAGCCAACTCTAATGCAAGCGTTTTATTAACACATTTAGAAAGGAAACAGAATTGCAACTAGAAATAACTATTGAGGTTATAAAACAAACCCATGAGATGAAGTACAACATTAAGATTATATTTGTGCTTTGTAAATCTCTGGGAATTAAGGTCCTACACTAAGCACATGTGAAAATATTTTTGGGCTTTAAACCAAAGATGCCAACTAGTGCAAGCACACAGATAATATTTAGAGGGAATAAAACTTCATACTCTGCCCCTGGAGAGCATTCTTAAAAATCAACAGTTGATATAAATTGATACATATGTGTTATAACTTATATCAGCAGTGAGTGTGCATAATTATGGTATCAGTGGTCATAAGGTAGATACTATTTCAAATATTCTAGTATCAAATGTGTTTTTAAAATAGCAGGCAGGTCACAATGCTGGAATCAATAGACTAACCAATTTGTTAGGCACTAAACGAAAGCATGGCTACAATCACATTCTGTTAGATGATGCTGGAAGAAACAGAAAGTGAAGGAATACATCTTAAGGATTGCTGAATATGCCTTGAGTTCTTTAAGACAAGTATACTTTATCTGATTTTAATGTAAGATATACCAGACCATAGAAATGGTATCCTTCCAGAGGAAACTGAAAATATAGTGCCAAAGAAATGAAATATGTCACCTTTCCAAATTCAAAAGTTAAATCAAGTCACAAAAGATGAACGTAAGAAGAGCGAAACTGAGGTCCTTTGTGCGTCTTCTATCACCACGCTTCCAAATGAAACAAGGCTTTTTCTTGCAGGCCACCAACCAACCAGCTCCCAAATCATGACACAGAGATTTGTTATTAGTTTTGAATGCTCAACCTAGCATAGGCACATTTCTGGCTAGCTCTTTTAACTTAAATTAATCTTTTTCTCTTGATCGACTTTTTGCCTTGAGGCTTATTATCTTTTTTGACTTTCTTGCTGTCTGCCTGGCTTCCGGCCCTGTGTGTGTTCCTCGTTTTCTCTTCCTCCTCCTTCTGTTCCTCTCTTCTTTTTCTCTCCCTTGAGCCTAGATTTCTCCTCCTGGATTTATTCTCTCTGCCCACCAACCCCACCTATTCTTTCTCCTGTCTTGCTATTGGTTGTTCAGTAATTTATTAGACCTATCAAGTTCCTTAGGCAGGCAAAGTGCCATCTTTACATAATTAAACACACATCCTTACATCGTTAAGCAAATGCAGCGTAAACAAAACTAACACACCTTTGCCTAGTTAAGATAATATTCTACATATATGTGTTTGTGTGTATGTTTGTGAGTATATATGTTTATTGTACAAATGTATGTCTTTATGTATGTGTATATATGTGTTTGTATATGTTTGTCTATGTACATGTGTGTGTATGTATATATATATATTTGTATATGTATGTGAGTGTGTGTGTGTGTGTGTGTGTGTGTGTGTGTGTGTGTGTGTGTGTGTGTTTGCATACCTTTTCAGGGAGAAAAGATGGAGTAGCCACTGCCCTAAAGTGCTAGCTGGAGTATGAAGAAAAAAAAGAGTTGCCTGAGCAGGGATAGAGCAGATTTACCACAGCAGACGACTATTCATGAGCGGGAAAGGGAGTGGACGAGGCAGGCTAGAAACAAGGGCTGAAGCTGTTGCCAGGCCTTGTGAAAGGGAGAGCCTAGCAACCCAGTGACCTCCCCTTGAAGAAAAACTGTCTGTTCCTTCTCAATAGGGTAAGACCCAACCCTTCCCTCCTGTGGCTAATTTGTGGTCAGGAATATCCTGACGATAAGCAAGGTCAGCTTGGGTACAGGCACTATGAGGCCTAATGTGTCCTTGATGAGTTTCGTGGGAGAAAGCTCTTATCTTCACATATGTACACAACCCAGAGTATACAGACATTTAACATCAAACGTTATAAAACTCTCAGGCTAGAGTTCAGGAAGACCCTAAATAAAGTCTCCTTCATCGTCATGGTGCATGGTTGGTGAGGACCCTCTCTCCCTGTGGACAATGTACCTCAAGGCCCTAGGTTCTTGTAGCCTTTCCCCTCACCATGGATGGAGGCTAGGCAAGAGGCTGAAGAGGAAGGCCCAGATCCAAAAAGATGCTGTCCTGTAGGACACATGCTATTTCTGATCGTATTTCACTTGTCAAGGCTAGTTACAAGGCCACAGCCAAAGGAACAGGGTGGGGATGTAAAACTCAATCGCGGGCATGAAAGAAATCAGAAATCCGTGGTGGACAGCACTAATAATTACCACACACACCACCCTCACAGTCCCACCCCCCACGCAGCACTCCACCACAGATTAAAAGCGTTGCTTCCATGTCTCCTGAGAGCCTCATACATCAAGGTCTATTTTACTAGTTCAACTTTAAAGCTGGGGAAGCAGACTCAAAGAAATTAACTTACTCACCCAAGGTCACATGCTAGTAGTGTCAGGGCTGGGATTTGAACCCATTTCCTGACACTTGATCCCATCAAGTGCTGTTTCTTTTAAGCCTCCAGGCGAGCAGATGGAGGCAGATGGAGGACATCAATTGGAAAAGGAAAGAAATTTTAAAAAAAAGAAAGAAAGAGAGAAAAAGAGGAAAAAAAGAAAAAAGACTAGGAAGCAAAAATATTATGAAGCTCAGTTCTGATTTTGCAGGCCTGGAAAGCTAACCATCAAGACAGCAGCGTGAGGAATGTTTTAACTGACTGCACTGTAAGGGTGCCCTGATAGGCACTCACATTCCTGGAGGGATTTTGGTTTCAGCCTTCCAGGAAACCAGTTTGGCAAAACAGATGAAAAGTAAGTGCTCTTCTGAGCTCTTCCGCAAGAACATAAATAAGGATTAGACTTATACAGTGGGTTATCCATGTTACAGAGAAGTATTTTAATAACAAAAATCAAAGACAACTTTAGGAGAAAACTGAAGCATTCAAAAATAGGCAAATAAAATGTACAGTCCCCGTTTAAGACAAATGATGCAAGTTTTCAAACTGTGTGTGTGTGTGTGTGTGTGTGTGTGCGTGCTGGGGGTGCACTCATGTGTGTGCACATGTATGTGGAGGCCAGAGGAAATCCTCAAGTATTGCCCCATAGGCACCCTCCACCTCCTCTTTTTCTTTTTTCTCTTCTTGAGACTATGAGGGTTTCTCACTTGGCTGGAGCTACCAAAGCCACTGGTCTGGCTGCCCCCTTGAGTCTCATACCTCCTTCACTGCAGCGCTGGGTTTACAAATTTGCATCATGATGCCCACCAATTTCTAAACCTAGGTTCTGGGGATAGAGCACGTGTCCTTCTGTTCTCAAGGCAACGCTTTATAGATGGAGTGATCTCCTCAGCCTTCTGGAGAATTCCCTGTGGCATGGTGGGAAATCCTCAGGCTACAATGCTAAGGAAGTAGGCTATAAATGTATGCCTTCTAAAAACAATTATAAAAACTTAGACATAGCTACACATCCTGTGAGTGGCTGGATTACAAATGATTATATTTCATTTCAAACTTCTCTGCATTTTTAAGTGTTCTACAATATTCATGTGCTACATTTATGAGAAAAAAGACCAGAAGTTATAAAAGAAACTGACATGCAAAAAGAGATAAATTATAAGTAAAGAAAAAAAATTCAGCCTTTTATCTGGAGGCATAGGAGAGATCTTTTCTTATTGTTGCTTAGCTTATTTTAATTTTGTTCAAATCAAAATATATTGTGCTGTCTGTGAGGCAAAAAGGCCAAGCCACTTAGGGGAAAAGGCTTCACTGTTAATTACAAGAGAAACGGATCTGCAAAAAAGATCACTGGTACACCCTCCAGCTTTTCTCACTGGCTGCTCTTTTTATGGAAAAGAATACAATTAGTTTGGACACTAGTCACCGTGTTCTTGTTGGCATGAGTCGTTGTCACCGATTTATGGTTTAGAAAATGCGTGGCCTGAAACTACAGTGACCAGGGTCCCTGGACTTCCCCATGAACTAGGAATATCTTGGGGATATCAGCTTTCATTTCCTCGTCTGTGGAAAAGCATAGGGTTAAAATAGGTGATCGTGGGAGCATTTCAAGTCCTCGCTATGACTACTTTAGTCCATATTAATTTCATGTTAATGAAACCAGCCTGTCAGTGAATTTGTGTAAACTATTTTCAGCAAGACCACCCACCGAATCAGCTGTGTTGGAATGCCGTTACCCGCAATGGCATTCTAGGTGCCGTCTTGAATTAAAACAGAGCCCTTCATCTGGCGTTTAACATTCTCAAAAAATGGTTTGTAAACCGGCAGGAAAATTAGCTGTGGGATTTGTGAAAAAGCTTAACTGCAAAACCTCTTTGTTGTTTGTTTGTTTAATTCAAAGGCTGAATGGAGTCCAGTCGGAGATGGGAGGTGGGAAAACATGTAAACACGAACACACCACAAATGACAACATTCAGTCAGTGCTATCTCCCATTTAGTGAGCTTCATCATCTTTTTCCCCTTGGGATGTAGCTGCCTTGGAGTAGGAAAACTGGGCACCTGGGAAGGGGCAGGAATCCAATTGAGAAAAAAAAAACACACACACACACAAAAGAATGGACACATAACACATGTCCCACTCACCCCAATTTCCCAATAAGGAATAAAATCCTCATTTAATAAACACAGAAAGTATTCTAAAGCAGGAGCCAGCAACACAAGAATGTCTCTATTCTAGCTGTTCATCTGTCTTTATAGCATCGAAACAGCCATAGATACTACATGAACAAATGAGTAACTGCATGCCAATAAAACTTTATTGACAAATACGGACAGTCAGTCTATTTGCCTACCTTTGTTGGAATGTATGTTTTCTATTCATAGTGCATCTAGATGATGTTAGGAGATGAGAGTGACCAGGAAAGATAAGAAATGAATAGTAAGTACTGGAGAGATTGGGATGAAGAGGGAAGGGGAGATGGGTCAGTAGTGTGACAAGGGCAGTAATTAGAGTCAAGGGATGAATTACGGAGTCCAGTCCAGAGGGAAGAAGGCAGGAGAATGCCGAGGCACACAGAGAATGACAGCAAGGAGGGGCGGCACAGAAACCAGAAATTTCCATCATGGTTAACTGGGCCACAGGAGACACATGATGGGGAATTTATAAATAAATATACTTATCACAAAATCTGGTGGCTTAAAAAAAAAGTCTAACTTGCAACTCTACAGCTATATATTTTTTTTTTAAAGACAAATAAAAGCAATATAAGGGAAGTGGGCTGAAGGAGGAAAAGGAAAATTAAGGAGATATCTGGAGTGAGGAGAAAAATCAAAGATCAAGTGAGGGTAAGAAGGGCCAACAACCAACCAAGGGTCAAAAAGATAAACTGAGTCAAAGTGATAAATGAAAAGTGCTATTTCTTTTAGAGCTCAGCCTCGAAGTCTTGCTGAGGACTTGGAAACAAGCTAAAACACATCCTCCAGGTGTTCCCATCCTCCAGCAGGCCACTTACCCCAGACACACAAGTGTTCTAAGACAGCCTGGCACAACCTATGCTTTGCTGTTTAATGGCAATGGTGGGAACCCACCCACAAGGCAGTGTCTTTGACTATTGATCACATCTTAGTGCTTCCTTTCAGCGGAGATTCAGAAATGACCTCCAGACCTGCAGTTCTCAGGACAAAGTAAGGGCCTCAGTTGTGATCTTTCTAAAACCTCATAACCTGAGATGAGGGTGTGAGATAGGAGGACAAAAGCCTCAGAGCCCTTGGATAGAGTTACAGGTGAGCCATCCTAATTAAATGAGGACCACACTGCTCCCTGTACCTCCTCTATTCCTTTGGAGATAATCCAGCTGCCTCTTTTCAGTACGTACTTGAGTTTTAGTAACACTCAGATTCAGAAAGTTCTTCTCTATGTTTAACCCAAATCTTTTCTGTTATAGTCAAAACCTGTTTCCTCACTGGAGATCTGGAACAGCTGGTTCCCATTCTCTCCACGACAACTCTGCTTAAAGATTCATAGCCTTATAAAGAACATTCACACCAACCTCACCTAAGGCACGCAATTCCCTTTTTAGGTTTTCCCCAATAACATTCTCCTTTACATATCAATAACCAACTGCCTGGTACATAGACATCTGACACACTGCATAGATGTGTCTACACTCCAGAAAGACAACTGCCCCTATTTAACAACTCAAGGGTGAGTGTTTTGCACTTGAATTATTAAATATCTGCTTTGTCTGAAGACACTGCTAATTTGAAGTCAGTGGTGGAATTAAGAATAAAACGGTGCATATGTCTGAATAGGAAGTTTGAGAATGGCCAACGTTTGGCCAACTGCCTACAGTTCTGCTCCCGATCAGCAGCTCTTTGTGAGAGCAAAGGGAGGCATCTTAGATTCTTGACAAATAGCACCCCATGTCAGACTCTCGATGAAATTTGTAACTGTCTTCTCCCCATCACACATCTCAAACTCTTTCTTCTTGAAAGCATTTTTTTTTTTTAAATAAAAAATCTGGAACAATACAAAAGATCTTCAGCTGACTTTTAGGAGAAAACAACATATGTTCATGAACATCTGTGCCTTTCCTGAGCTATTTTTTTTTTCTCATTATTGTCAAGAGAAAAGAAGTTCAGTGGAATGTTTCTCCATAGGGGCATAAGGCTATAATACTCCCTGTTGATTACATATAAAAGACGCAAAATATTAGTTTATTAAAAGCAGCTTCAACCACTGCTGTACAAAGCAGTCCTCCGACGGAACAGATTTATGAAGTAATGGCCGAAAGGTATGCAGATCACAGGATCCATGACAAATGTACTTTATTACACGGATCAGAGATTCCATATGGACTCGCAGTTACTGTACAATGATACACAACACCCGAATAAGACCACTTGAAGGTTTTGCTGATATTGAAAACTATAAAGACACACCATCAGGGTGAGAAAGTGTTTCATAAGATAGTGCGATGCCAAGCCAATCCATTACTTTAGAAAAAGCTAACACGCATGAGCCTAATATATTAGAAAGCCTTGCCATTCTTTAAATTAAAATTTGAAAGTCTTCACCCTATCCATTGTTTAAAGCAGATGTTTATAGTGCTTTTCCATACTTTAATTGGGAGCTTTGTTGAATGAGTACCAGATTTAACATTAACAAAATTAAGGAGATTTCAGATTTTGTAATTTTTTTTTCACTGTAAAAATCCTGAAGTCTATAATCATGGAAAGCCAAAAGACTAAAGAGAGCAAATGAGTATAAAATATGTGAAGTGTGGGCTGGAGAGATGGCTCAGAGGTTAAGAGTACTGGACTGCTCTTCCAGAGGTCCTGAGTTCAATTCCCAGCAACCACATGGTGGCTCATAACCATCTATGAGGACATCTGGTACCCTCTTCTGTATACTGTATACAGAATAAATAAATAAATCTTAAAAAAAATGAAGTACAACTTTCTACATGCTATTTCTAGGCTTGAGGGTATCAGCATTCACCTTGAAAGTCCAATGGTGTAATCCTTCCGCTACATTCCTTCCAACCATGCAGCTACCCAGCTTTAGCTAGGCAATTACATCCTCTAGCATCCTAGAGAGAGGCTCCTCTGTAGATGGGACCAGACTGTCTTCACAATTCTTCCTTCTAGATATTCACTCTCTACTGAGGGCAGCATGCCACTTGAATCCCCATTTACATGACTGAACATTTTCCTCTCCAAAATGAGGCACAGAAATATGAATGTCTCAGCAACATTTTACAGATTCAATAATCAATGTGAAGTATTTATCAGGATAAGCATTCTTTGAATGTTTTGTTTTTACTATGATCCTATCAGCTAAGTCTTATTTGATATCATTATTGTACTTTTTTCCTGTTTGGCAATCAGCTATGTACAAAGCATGTATAGTGTGCACACAGGAGCACATGCCTGTGGGCATGAGCAGAGTCCAGAGGAGGACACTGAGTATCTTGTTCCACCATCCTCTACCTCATTCCCTTGGGATGAGTCTGTCATTTAACATAGAGCTAGGCTGGCAGCCAGCAAGCCCCAGCAACCCAACTCTGGACCTAACACCACTGGGGTCATCAGCCCAAGACCATGCCGGGCTTTCTACAAAGATGCTAGGGATTTAAACTCAGGTCTCCTAGCATCATTGCAAATGTTCTTACCTGAGGTGTCATCTTCTTATCCTGAGCAATGTAAATGTTATGGTTCCTTTTATAAACGGAACCAAACCTGACCTGACCTCTGTGAGCCCCACAGGGTTCTGGGAATGCAGGGTGGCTTTTGACATCATCCTGTAAGTACTTGGAAGAGCCCTGTCATCTGCAAACATATTCTTATAAAAGTGGTATGTGTCTGCTACAATGAAAGTTTTATATGCTGGAAAAATACAGGAAAAAGCATGAGTGTCTAGCCTAAGTTTGAATCACTCTGCTAACTGTCCTACCTTTAGGAAAATTAGTCAGTATCTGCATTGCAGCTGGGGAGTGCCTCTATTTGGCAATTCCTTGAGGTCTTTAGATGTCCAGCTGTTCTGTTCTAGTGTCTCACTCCTCTAAGACACCCACCTTCCTTTGATTTCTTCTCCAGGACATTTCAAGTGGTTGAATTTAATCATTTATAGATGTTAATTGTTGTGGGATGGTCTTCTGTACACTGTGAATGTGTTGCTACCATTAGTTAATAAAGAAGATGTTTTGGCCTATGACAGGACAGGATACAGCCAGGCAGAAAATCCAAGAGAGATACAGGGAAAAGAAAGGCAAAATCTGAGAGGCACTAAGAGCCAATGGATGAACAACATGGAACAGAACACAGATAAAGCCACATTGATTAATAGATATAAGTTAATTTTAGATGCAAGAGCTAGTTAGTAATAGCCTGAGCCAGACCAAAGAGCTTGCAACTAATAAGCCTCAGAGTTTTATAAACAGCTGAGGTGACTGGGATGGGACCGAGAAAAACTGGGTAGGACAGACAGATTTGTCTGACTATAGTTAATTTCTCTTCTCCAACTCCTAAAATTTTTATTCACACATACATGGACATAAATTCTGAAGGCATTCAGATTCTATTATTTTGTTATTGTTTTGGTTTGGCTTAGTTTCTCAAGACAGGATTTCTCTGTGTAATAGCCCTGGCTGTCCAGGAACTTGTTTTGTAGATCAAGCTGGCCTTGAACTCACAGATATCCACTTGCCTCTGCTTCCCAAGCGCTGGGATTAAAGGCATGCACCACCACCACCTAGCTGACAATTCAGTTTCTTTACAGTCACTGTGTATTTTAAGTAATATGTGCACTAATGGGGAAAAAGTATATCTGCATTCATATGACAGCAATCTAACAAAATTTGGCTAACCTTCCACCATGATGGTCTACAGAAGCTGAGGCATTACTACAAGTTTGAGGCCAGCTTGATCTATGAGCAGTAGATTAGCCAGGGCTACATAACAAGACTTTGTCTCAAAAACATACAAATAAACAAAAACCCTACTGGATTCTACCAGTTTCCTCAAATATAAAACCCTACTAGATTATTTCAAGGACTTAAATGATGACATCAAAAGCCACCCTGCATCCCCAGGACCCTGTGAGACTCATAGAGGTCAGGTCAAGTTCTGTTTATAAAAGGAACCATAACATTTACATTGCTCAGGATAGAGAGATGATTTCCCAGGTAAGAATATTTGCTATGATGCCTGAAGACCTGAGTTCAAATCCCTAGCATCTTTGTAAAAAGCTTTCGCTATCAGCCACCCTGCTTCTATTTAGCCGTCTGGTCACTAATAAACTTTGCCTACACCTGCATTTGGACAAACTGGCACATTCGTAATGAAGTGTTACTTAAAGAGATCAGCCTGGCTTCCACTTAGAGTTTTGAGAAGGGCACTATAAATTATGTTGTTACTAAAGTGTATTCTTTATCTAATCTGAAACTGTTTCAACCTGATCCCACCATGGATTAAACCAAGTTACAAGTACTTTACCCTAAGATCACCATTTCTCTCTAAGAAATTTTTTGGGCAGAATCAGTGTTAGGATGCATTCTTTGGAACATCTGTCCTGATTTTAGCTACATAACCTCTGTTCTCAATTTCCTCAAATATAGCATTAGCAGCCCAATCATGGGTTTTTTAATTTGATAAGCTAATAATTTTAAATGTATATTTTATTGGCCCTGTGTACATTTAATTTCTTTAAGAGCACAAAAAATAGTTCTATTGTTTCTAACGTGTCTCCTGAGTCAAATCTGAGGGATTTGCTATTTGACTTGGGCGCCCTCTGGTGGTTTATATAGCAATTCTCTGAAAAGCATCAAAACCAAATTTGTAGAGAAGTTATTTACATCAACGATTAAACGACTAAAGCATTTGCTTTTAGAAATAAAGCGATGACAAAGAGCTATCATATCCCTGAACTGATTTTGGGACTCCATTCTATATTTTCTGCCAAAATCTGAGATAGATGCATCCTGCAACTACACAGTCCAGAACTCTGGACTGAGACCCACTCACGAGGGTGGAAGGTAATAATTTCTCTACAGCAGTCACCTTTCCAGAAGCCATGAAATACTAGAACATGACTCCCAAGCATTTTTAATAGTGATTTTGGTAAACTGAGGCTGGGGTGGGGGGTGGGGATGAGCTCAGTTGGCATTTTCAACTACTCTTTCAGATCGCTTCTTTTAAAGATGAGGTCTCTCTGAACTTGAGCCCATTCACTTGCATAGGTTGGTTGATTCCAGGTCACATTCCTTTTGATTAGTTGCCTAGTCACTGGCCTTGGCCTATACCTTGGGACCTTCTTATATCTCTCTAGTAGACTTGTGCTCTTGGCCTGGCTTTTTATAAGGGTGCTGGGAACCCAAAGTGGGGTTCTTATGCTTTTATAGTAAGCATTTACCAATGGATCTGTCTTCCAGTCTCTAAACTGGACTGACCAAGTGTCACAACCATACTGTAGGTGAACAAGTTAACATTGAGAGGCCTTGGATGGGAGCCCAAAGCTTCTATCACTGTAACAGATCTGAGGTTGAGCTACAGAAAAAAATGTGTATAGACCCCTAGAATTGATCAACTTCAACAACCCAATGATGCTGCTAAAACTAAATGAAAACTAAGGGTGTAACATTATCATAGATGATGTCATGATGATAGAGAGTAAATAAATAACTCTAAGGCCAGTAGCTTAATGTCTGCATTTTATCTCAAGCACTTAGGCATCTGTTACTAACACTGTTACTAACAACAAAAAGGAACAAAGACCTCGAACGCTATCCACCCTCCAAGCCCCTTTCTTTTTTAAAACAACGTATTTAATGTGCATTTGTGTTTTGGCTATATGTATGCCTGTGTGAGTGTCGAGTCCCATGGAATTGGACTTACAGTTGTAGGCTGCCATGTGGGTACTGAGTCCTCTGGCAAAACAGTCAGTGTTTTTAACCACTGGGCTATCTCTCCAGCCCCCTAAGTCTCTTTTCACCTGTCAATACAAGGACCAAGCCCAGAGCTTTGGATACACTGGAAATTAGTGTTGTATTATTGAGCTACATTCCTAGGCTTTTCTTGCCACCTTTAGAAAAATGTATTTCATTTTGAAATTATTTACTAACTATCTGATGAACCACTGAATAAACTGAGGACCTACTATACTAATTTTAAACATCTGGCATTATTTTGTAGCTTACTCCTATAGCACTTATCCAAGCTCAGCAGTATATTTGGCAGTTTATGGTTTGAGGGCCAAGTAATCTTACTCTAATATATTTTTTTCTTTCCATTTGACATTAATTTTTCTAAGCAGGTGCATGGTTCTCAGCATTTCTATTTGCAAAGTCCCTGGTTTTATTCAATGCACAAGGTTGTGAATCGGAGTAGAATGAAATTTCAGATAGAATGCTAAATTTAAATGATTGAAATTTAAAAAGCATGAGACATATTCAACTAAAATTCATCTCACTGGTTAGTACAGAGTCAGAGTAATCCAGCTAATGCCAGCTTTCTCCATAAACAATGCTAACACTAAGCTAGTTAATATCCATATTTATTCATGGGCCATTTCCCAAATGGATGGTTGGATAAATATACATCATAAATCCAGAGTTACTGATTCTGAATAACACACTCTGGGAAGTGCTGCACTTTAAGCTACACCATCTAAAACTAAACTACAATGTCTGGTGATAGTGGCACATATCTTAATTCCAGCGCTCAGGAAGCAGAGGGGAACAGAGGTAAATGGATCTCTGAGTTCAAGGCCAGCCTGATCTACAGAATTAGTTCTGAGACAGCCAGGGCTACACAGAAAAACCCTGTCTCAAAAAAACAACAAAAAAAAGAAAAGAAAAAAAACAAATAACAAAAAATCCCAGGAGAACATTCGTTTTTAGAAAAATAAGTTTTACACTAATTTGTACATTATAGCCCACTTGAATTAAAGATGTCTAGTCTCAGTAGCTGGAAACCTTAAAAACCTATAAAAAAGAATGTCAAACTGTAAGATCTACACACAAAATCTTTTATTATGAATTATAAAATATAAAAACTATTCTCCTATGATCCACTGACACCCTTTTCTTCAAGACTTCTTTAGTTATTACTGTGGGGGGTGTGTACATACAGGTGCAAGTACCGGTGAGGAGCAGTGTGGGTTCCTGGGGCTGGACATGAAGCCGCAGTACTCCATAAGAGCAGTACGTTGTCTCAACTGCTGAGCCATTTCTTCAGCCCTCATACTCTATTTTAAAATATGATAATATACTAGCTTCCTGCCCAAATTGTTCATATATGCATGTTTAATCTGCAGCATTGATTATAACTGCCGTTTTCTAAGACCAAATAATTATAGTCACAGTAATGTTCACAAGAGGGTAGTATCTGATAATACTCAAACATTAGGTAGCATCCAATTTTCTTTCATCACAGAAGATACTTTATTCAAGATTCCAAAATAAATTAATTATTCTGGTTTTGAATTACAGATATAAGACCAAACTCAAATATGAAAACTAATAGCTTCCTATTAGTGAGAGCTGCAATCAGTGATGACATTCTCAACAATCCAGCTTCTGTCCCATGAATACTTTCCAGTTGGTGAGTGTGTGTGTGTATGTGTGATTTTTTTCAAAGACAGGGTTTCTCTGTGTAACAGTCCTGGCATCTGTTTTGTAGACCAGTCTGGCCTCAAATTCAAGATCTGCCTGCCTCTACCTCCCAAGGCCTGGGACTAACGGTGTGTACCACCACGGCCCAGCCAACTTCTCAGTTTTGAAGGGTCTACCAGGCCAGGCCTTTTG
>PVIH01010786.1:0-39331 GCA_004025045.1 Sigmodon hispidus
GTATCTGTAGTTCCAGCTTTTTTCTTCAGGTTTTCTATTTCCATTTTTGCCTCATTTTGCGCCTTTTTTATTTCTTCTATTTCAGCTTTTATTTCAGCTTTTATTTCAGCTTTTAGTTCCTGGCATGTTTCTTTCATAGATTTGTTCATCTCTTCCAATTTTTTGTTTGTATTTTCTTCTATTTCTTTAAGGCTTTTTTCATATCTTCTTTGAGAGCTTCGATGAACATCAAAAAGAAATTTTTGGTGTTGCTTCCTTCTGTTTCCTCTTCATTGCTCAGTTTAGGCCTTGTATTTGTAGGATCGCCACTCTCTTCTGGAGTTACCATGTTGTCTTTTGTAGTATTATGTAATTTTTTGCACTGACATTTGCCCATGGCTTCAGTGGTTCATGATTAGATGGGTCCTGGTCAGTTGTGGCACTCGGGTTTGTATGCCTCCTGTCACCTTTCTGGTCAGGGTCTGATTCTGTCTTTCAGAGACCCCTGCAGTTGTTGATTCGCTCAGTTCAAGGTCGTGGTGGGAGATGTGCAAATTCCCTCAGCAGGAGCAGTGTATGTGGTCAGGGACAGGGTTTACCTGCCTCTGCTCCAGAGAGTGCTGGGATTCTGCAGACAGCACTGGGTCCCGGAAGTGGAACCAGAAGCAATGGGAGCTCAACTCTCCCTCCCAGGCACTGAGGCCTCTTGCCCCCTCCTGACCTCTGGGCGGGGTCTGAATCTGCCCTTCAGAGACCCCTGTAGTTGGTTCGCTCAGTTCGAGGTCGTGGCGTGGCGGGGTTTCCCTCAGCAGGAGCTGTGTATGTGGTCAGGGACAGAGTTTACCTGCCCCTGCTCCAGAGAGCGCTGGGATTCTGCAGCCAGCACTGGGTCCCGCACTCACCTGTTTCTTACATGTCTGTCTTCTTAGGGGGTCGGATGGAGACTGACTTAACTCCACCCTCCTTCTGCTTGTCTCTTCCTCTGATACTCTACCCACTTCTATGGTACTCTACATAGGCCAAAACAGTATTTTATTTACAACATACAGAGAACATTCTACCACATCTCCTCTTTTCTGTCTAATTAAAAAGTAAGTTTTCAATTTCCATATAGCAAAATTACAACAGAACAGCTCTCAAGGAGGAATTACAGTCACAATATCCAGTCTATTTGTATTCACAAAATTAAAGAGAATATTCCATTATCTACCTTACCATTGTGAGTCTAAAGTTTCATATCTAATATACCTTTTAAACTAATAGAACTATACCTATAATTATTAAACCTTCAACTACATCAAAGACCACAGAAAGATCTAATATTATCCTAATAAACAGGAAGTGCAAGCAACTTCCAAAGTCTAGATAATGACAGAGATGACAACTTTCTGCCTGGACAGTCACCAAAAGTTCCTTTGTAATGTTGGGCACCATCTTCAGCCTTTATGGCCCAAAGTCTATGTTATACCTTTCAGTGATGCAGGAAATCTGACACAGTCCATCAGTCACTTCTTCTTGTGTCTTGAGTAATGCCTGGCAATGTTTGCTGAAAAGCAGGAACCTGAAGGACTGTCTCGGCTTGTTCTGCCAACATTCAGAAGTCACTTTCCTATGGAACCTGCATGTGCAGTTTATACAGCATACTATCAAGCAGTCAATACCAGAACAGTTTCTTGTCCAGTGGCTGTTGCCACAAAGTAAATTCCACATGAAGTCTCTTCAATGCCCATCATTTTCCTGAAATACATTGGTGCTGCCAAGAGCAGACCTGTCTCACTGTCTAGAAAAGTCTAAGTTCTTAAAATAATTTAAATTCCATATTCTGCATGTCTTTCAATTGTTTGAAGACTACCTATCTAATTGAAATATATCTTTGCACACCTACAAAAATCTAACTAACATGAATATAACTTTGCTTATCATAGATGACTATTAATCTGCATTTCTCAATTATACATTACAATTTTAAATGAGTTACATCAGCATCATATCTTAATCAACAGTAGAAAAATACATACAGCATAACAAAATGGACCTTAAGTTTATATCAATAAACCAAAATCCATTTATCTTTTCTAATCATTCCTATATCATATCTTCCTCCCCCCCCCTTTCTTAAGATTGACTATGATCATTAACCATTTATAATGAAAACAAACATTAATAAGTAATATATTGGGGAAGTTGGATGAAGCTTTCTTTCTTTTACTACTTCCTGCTGTCAGAGGATGATGACAACAATCTCATGGGGTTTTGAAGCTGGATCATCTCAACTGGCCATTTTGGAAGCTGATCTTCCCATCAGATTTTTAGGTGGCCTTGGAAAATGGAACCACATTGGACTAGAGCCAATCCACAGGTTTTGATCTTCTGTGGAGATAAAAGCAGAAACTCTTTTCCCAAGTAACTTATTCTTATAAACAGATTTCAAAGTCAAGATATCTTTAAAGTATATGTATTTGTTTAACTTAGCAGCCATAGCAATCAATTGTCTTTCTACAATAAGCTCATTAAAAGTTGGCACAGTGTAATGATGAGATTGATCGGTTATTGATAGGGAATGTGGTAGAAGCCTCAGAATTTCACAAGAAGCATCATGTCAATAGCAAGGAATTAAAGAAGAGTTTTCCCATCACTTGGCATCAAGCCAAGGAAATTTTGCAGAAGTGTGACAAGTGTTCCCTTTACAATCAACCATTCTTACCCGTTGGGAGTAATCCTAAGGGTATGAGGAGCAATGAAATTTGGCAGATGGATGTGTTTCACTTCCTGGAATTTGGTAAGATGAAATACATTCATCATACCATTGACACTTACTCAGGAATGCAGTGGGCTACTGCCCTGAGTTCTGAAAATGCTAATGTAGTACTCATTCATCTTCTGGAAGCCATGGCCATATTGGGAATTCCTTATCAAATTAAGACTGACAATGCTCCAGCATATGTTTCCCAGAAAATGAAGCAGATTTTTGGATATTATGAGATAAAGCACCTTACTGGAATACCATACAATCCCACTGGACAAGCAGTTGTGGAAAGATCCCATCACACCTTGAAAGAGATGCTTCATAAACAGAAAGGTGGTATGAAAAAACCTAGGGAGAGATTACATAGTGCCTTTTTGACATTAAACTTTCTTAATGCTGATGAAAAACAAACTTTAGTTGCAGAGAAACACTGGGTAATAGAAAGGACTTCTAAGTTGAATCAACCTGTTTATTTCAAGGATGTATTAACTTCAGAATTTAAGCCAGGACATGTGCTTCATTGGGGTAGGGGTTTTGCTTTTGTTTCCACAGGAAAAGAGAAAATTTGTGTACCAACAAGATTGATAAAGAGCCAATTCAAAAAGGAGAACCCTCCTGAGGAGGAGTAATGGCTTGTCTGCCGATAAGACAATTGGATATGTGGTAAGGAACATTCACTTAACTAAGATGGGGCAGGGTCTCAATTTTGTTTTTACAGAAGAATGAATACAACCCTCTTCACAATGCTAAAAGGATGCTGAATGCTTAGACTTTTGAAACAGTAAAAGTACTACAGGGGATTACAAGGACACCTGACACTGGCAGGCACTAAGGGTAATTTCTCTATTCTCACAACCGTACATCTATATCTTATGATTATGTATATACATATCTTTATGTATTTTGAAAAAAAAGGAGTTCTTGGTTTGATCACAAAAAAGGCTGACTTTGGAGGTGGAGCAAGTGGCTTTCTCCCTCTCTAAACCCAAGCGTATTGGTAAATAAAACCTTAGACACTCTGTCTCACATCAGAAAAGCCAAATGAGGTGAGACAGAAAATAGATGAAATATATAGGGACCGATATTATCTCACTTTTGTTTTAAATCTTAAATCTTACTTCTTTCTGCATTTCTTACTCTCTTAATCTAAAAATCTTGTCTGCACACAATTCTCTGATGGTTCAATATCTTCAGTTAATAGTATTCATTGGATTCTCCACTATGAAAAACAATTCTCCTACCAGCACTCTCCAAGGCATCCAGAAGGAAGATGGGGCCCCCACTGAAAAAAAAGGAAAAGAAAAAAAAAAGAAAAGAAAGACCCTTGAGACAGAGAAAGAAGGAACCTGCTGTATGTCACTCAGTGATCACTTTTGAGGTATAGACCAATCAGGACAGTTGTGAGATAGTTTCATATCATACCTTTAACAAGAACTTCAGATGGACTTACTCAGTACGATGAGAATGGTTATATATGTTTATAGAATGGTTATATATGTTTATAGTTACTTCATTAGGAATTAACCATTGTTTTAGTTTTACAGGACCCCACAGAGATACCGTTGCCCACAGGACAGCATGAAGCAACTTAATAAAAGAACTACGTCCCTTTCCTGATAAGTTGGTTATCCAAGGGAGGGTTATGGTCAATTATCATTTTGATACAATGATTATAAGTTAATCTTGGGTAGAGGATAGAATGATATTATAGATGTAGGAATTTCTAAAAAAAAAAAAAACAAAAGAGAGAGAGAAAGAAAGAAAAGAGAATAGATAGGAGATCATTATACTTGCAAACAACTATTAACCAAAGGATGAATGAAAAATGAACCACCATGGTACAGATGTTTGTATATTTATACAAATGGGAAATTAATCTATATGTTTGATAGGGATAATATATACTTTGATACAAAGTTGAATGTATAATTGCCTTATTTTGCATGTGTCTACCTCTGTTTAAAATATTTTTCACATTGATGTGTATTAAGTATATTACCATTTCTATATTGCAATTTCTACCTCTAATTATTTATGCTAGTCATAACATTCGTTGTAATATATACACAAGTTGTTTTATATAACTCTGTTTAGATATATTTTTATATATATAATGATATATAGTTAGGATATTGTTGTCATTTGATTTTGGTCAATATTCATAAGATTGTTATACTTGAAATTATTATGGAGGAGCTGTACACTCATTTTTGGAATGTCCATTCTTACAGTGTTAGCTTGACTTTCTTGGTTGATTGGGATTGCAGATTATTTGTCACCTAACAGTCAGGATACTCAGACTTTTCAGAAACATGTTAGAATATACCAGATAGATAGGCATCTTCAACCACTTCATTGACAGAGAGAATATGGCATTGAAGATTTTGTTATCTCCAATTTGGCCTTGAAAGACATGACAACTCCTGGCATCACCGTTCCTTTGTCAAGGTGGTGTTGAGCATCACAGACATCTTGCACAGAGATTGTCTTGTTTGGTGAATAATGGCCTGAGAGGCAAAGGACAGCACTTGCCCTGACTGCTGTCCGCGTGCTCTCTGTCCAATATGGATGAGCAAGATGAAGGATAGAGACTGCCAAAGCCTGCCTAGACAGGATAAGACGGTCTTACCAAAAAATACCCTGCTTCTATGGACACTTGTCAGATATCATAGGCCAGTAGCCACAAGGATGGATGCTCCCATTGTACACAGAAGTGGTGGATGACTGTCCAGGTAGTTAACTGTGGTTGTCTTCTCCTAAATTTTGGAAGTTACTTTATCATGTTTCCAACTTTAGGTATATATTTTCCTTCTCAGGTTTTGATGGTATTGAAGACTGGATAGTTGAGGTTGTTATTACTTCACATCTCAGCAAAGACACTCAGGTGTTAGAACTTTATTGTTCGAGATAAACAGCCTTGAAGGAATCCCTGTGCATTTCCTCGTATCAACATTTCAGACATTAAATTGCACCTTGTATTTGTTGTTTGTTAGTGGTAGTTGGACCTCACTTATGTTAGTACCTTTCTCTTCCCCAGACACCGCCTTATGATGATCCCTATAGTATGTAGTTTAGAACCTTCTTATTTAGACAATAGAGAGAGATGTAGTGGGATATCAGAAGCTACACATGTAAACTGATTGTGTTGGCGTGCTGGAGCCAAGTGGGGCATGGTCAATTGGAAAGAGCATTGGAAGTAAAGCCCCTCCCTTTATATTGAGCTGTTGTCAAATATATAAAAATTGACAACAGCTACTGCAGAATTATCAGGAAGAAGAACTAGGCCCTCCAAGGATAGGCAACTGTTCACTGACATAGGCAGGATGTGGAGCCTTGAGGGGAGGGATAAGACTGTGTTTCTGTGTATAGACTTTCTGTGTATAGCCCTTTCCCTCCAGAGGAACACCTACTCTGGTCTTAATATTAGGATGAGGAAATAAGACTTGCCTGGAATGGATGCCGAGCTGATCCAACTTGAGACTTCTTGCCCTTTCTGGGGAGGCGATGGGAGAATGGGGAGGAGGGAGGCTGAAAGCTGACAGGGAGGGATTGGGAGTATGAAGGAAGGAGGACCAAGGGGATAAATGGATTAAAAAGACATTATTTTATAAATAAATTTTGATAGAGGAAAAAAAAGAATTAACACAAGCTGGATAAGTATTTCCTGTCTGAATGACCTTTCTCCTGACCTCTAGATTGTATTCTGAGCTTTATCTACTGCATTAATTATCTTTTAAATTTCTGCAATAAGAAAATTAAAGAAAGAAAGGTATATTTTGACCAAGAGCTTGATTGTTAAGTTCATCTTGATCAGAATGTCATGGAGGCAACTGGTCTTACTGAGTCAATCAATAGTCAGGAAGAAGAAAACCTATAGATGCTTTTGTTCAGATACCTTTCCCTCTTTATTGCTTCTGAGAACCCAGCATGTGAAATGATCTTACCCAAGTCAAGGTCCTTCCATCTCAACAAATCTAACCTAGAAACTCCTTAACAGATAGGTACATGAACACATACAAGGTGATTACAGACCGTAATATGATGATTATTGTTACTATTCTAGTAAACTCTATAGTGTATCATCCTCAGTTTTCAGGAAGAGGGACTCTAAGCACTGAAATTTCTATTTAAATTGTAATTTTGACTTAGCATTCTGTGTCATAAAGATTTATATAAGTCTTCCTTACCTTTATTGGAACTTACCAATACTTCACTTAATGAATCTGACTGTAAAACAACTTCAGGTTTTTTAACACAAAAATTATGATAAAGGAAAGTATTCAATATACACATTTAGATAAATTATGTTAAGTTTAGTGTTACTTTCATATAACCCATGCAATAATAAATATACACATTAAGTTGCTATGGAGATATCTCCAAAGTTAGTGAGCTTGTTGTTCAAGCAATATAGGAGTTTGGATCACCCAAACAACAAAAGCAATGTAAGCATTTTATCTTGGCTGTAATTCCAGTCTCTGTCTAAGGAGATGAGATCCTGTGAGAAAGGTATGTAAGAAGAGTTTATTACCAGAGTATAAGGCAAAAAAATCAAGCAGAAACAACAATCCAAGAAGTTTCTTGCCAAAATCTAGGTCTTCCACAAACATGCACACATACATGTCCATCAGCAAAATGCAAACATGCATACACACCTGCACATGCACACACACAACACATAAAACATATGAAAATGAAATGGAAAATTATAAATCAAGTAAAGGGCCAAATCTTTGAATTTGTAATTTAGAGTTTTCAGAATGTACCACATTTCACTATTTTATAAAATATACAAATTTTGAAAGGTATAACATACTCTTAGTCTATTAGTAGTAAAAGAAGTTGCTATTCAAATTTCCCCATGCATCAATATTTTTTGAATGTGATAGTAAATGCTACTTCATTATAATTGTTACCTATGAGTTGAACAGCAAATGAAGGAGCTTGAAATAATGTCCAATATACCTCTACATGCAGGTATATAAACATGCACACATGTTTATACCATATTTGGACACAACATTGCATGTAAAAGTGGTGATATTCACATGTTTATGAACTTAATATTTTTGTTCTTTGTTGTCAGATATAATATGACATAGAAAACTTACATTGTTCTCAAAACTATAGCAGTTGAAAAAGTAAATCAATAACTGATTTCAACAGTGCCATCACATATTTGTGCATTATTTCATTCATCAAAATTGTTCATGTAGCTTGGAATATAACATATAATATATTTACTAACCAAGTAGGAGTGACTATAGAAGTATTAAATTCAATAGTTGTAATTAATTATTTGAAAACAAATACAAAAAAGCACCCAAGAAACATCTTGAACAGAAAAACACAAAAGTTAGAAGAAAAAAATATTTCACTTAGTCATGTACAGGCAAATGGAGTTAGGGGACAATATCACTAAGGTGTAACTTGAAGGATTAAACAGCTGCTAGCTGGGAAAAAAGATGGGATAGGGCATACTTGATACACACAAATGTAGGTACAAAATACAGTAGTTAGAGAGAAAATTATGAGTTTTAGAAATTCAAATTTGACCATTGCACACTAAGGGGGCAAATGGAACAATCTAAGTGCAAAAAGTTACATTTGCTGGAAAGTTATTAGATGCCTTCTTCTATGTCAACTATTTGTAGATTTAATCTTTTAAAAAATAAATGAATTCATTTTCCTTTATCCTATCCATATTTAATTTTTCTTTTAACGTTTTTAACTTTCAAGACTTCTAAAACTGTGTATAATAATAAAAATTGTTTACTTTTAATTAGACACATTATTTTTTTCATTTTACATCTATTCTGTCAAGTCTAATTTACATCATTACATTTATAACAGTATTTCTCTTTTTCCACTCCATTTTCTTACCTACTCACATTATAACGCCTCTCTCTTTTAAGAAAAAATGCATGAATAATAAAATAAAAACAAATGAGCAAAACTCAATAAACAAGAAAAATACCACCCAACATTAAAAGAAGCACTGAAAGCAACTTCTGAATTTGTTGTTTGTCAAATTCTCTGAGAAGTTTGCTTGCCATATAGTATGGTTTCTATATCCCACGACACTCAAGAGTTTAGAAGAAAAATTAGAAAACAAATACAATTATTAAAGTTTTCCCTTTTCTAGCAGACACTTTAGCTTCAAGGACAAATACCAGCTCAGAGTAAAGGACTTACAATAAATGGACTTAAGAAAAAAAGCTGATGTAGTTATTCTAATATCTAATAAAATACACATCAAACTAAAATCAATCAAAAGAACAAGATGAACATTACTTATTTATCACAGAAAAAATCCATCAATTTATGTCCCCAATACAAGTGAACCCACTTAGTAAAAGAAACATTACTATAGTGGGATTAGGTTATGTTGCTTCTGTTTCCTGTTGCTGTAAATATTTGTCCTGCCTACTAGTTTAATAAAAAACTGATTGGCTACCAGGCTAAGAGACATATGCCAGAGTTGCCTGAGCTGCCAAGAGACACAGAGAAAATGCTGCTCTAAAAAAAGAAGGCAAGCCACACAAATGAACAAAATAGGCTGAATTCAAATAAAAAATTGAGAAATTATATACCTGGGCCCTAGGTCAGTCAACATAAAAATAATATTATAAGTGTTTGTGTCTCTGTGGGACTGCATGTGTGTTTCTGTGGGACTGTGAGTCCAAAGCATGAATATAAGATGGACAGGCCAGCCAGAAAGCTAATACAACACTTTACTAAAGCTTAAACCTTACATCAAACCCCACACATTAATAGTGGCTGTATTCAATACCCCACTCTCACCAATGGACAGGTCTACTAGACAGAAACTTAACACACAAAAGAAAATGAATCTAACAGATGTTATGACTCAAGGGGACTTAATAGACATATATAGTACTTTTTTTTTTTTTTTTTTTTTTTTACCCAAGCACAAAGAAATAAATTTTCTTCTTAGCGCTCATGGAACTTTCCCCAAAATTGACCATATACTCAGTCATAAAACAAGTATCAATAGATACAAAATAATGGGAATAACCCCTTGTATCCTATTAGATCACCACAGACTAAAGTTGAGTTCAACAACAATATAAACCACAGAAAGCCAACAAATTCATGAAAACTGAACCTCTCTGAATTGAACCACCTCTGAGTCAAGAAAAAGTAAAGAAAGAAATTAAAGACTTTCTAGAACTCAATGAAAATGAATCCACAAAAAAAAAAAAATTATAGGATGCAATAAAAGCAAGGCTAAAAGGTGCCCACGTGAAAAACTTGGAGAAATCTCAAAAAAGAGACTTAACAGCATAGCTGAAGGCTTTACAACAATTAGAATCTAACTCACCCAGAAGGAACTGATGGCAGGAAATAATAAAACTCAGGCCTGAAGTTAATAAAATTGAAACAGAGAGAATAATAGAAAGAATCAATGAATCAATGAATTTTATCATTTTACCTTTAGATAAAGAGATATAAACTTTTATCCAAAGTAATAAGATAGCAGAGAGAGTGTCAAAATTAACAAAATCAGAAATGAAAAGGGGGATATATCTTGAAATCAGAACCACTCGCCTGTGCCTCTTCAGCATATCCTACTGGCCTGCACCACCACAGTTCAGCCACTGCAGTATGATGGTTTCTCAGAAAACTGAGAATCAATCACCCCAAGGAACCAGCAATACCACTTCTGGGTGTATAGCCTAAAGATGCATAGTTGCACTCCAATGGCATTAGCTAAACTATGTTCACAGAAGCATTATTCATAATAGCAAGAACCTAGAAACAACCTAGATGCCCCTCAACTGAAGAATGGATTAACAAACTGTGGTACATCTACACATCTACACAATGGAGTACTACTCAGCAGTAAGAAAAAAATGATATCCTAAAATTTGCAGGCAAATGGATGGATTTGGAGAATATCCTCCTGAGCGAGGTATCACAAATCCAGAAAGATAAGCAGGGGATGTACTCACTCATTAGTGGACTCTAAACAAACAAACAACAAAAAAATAAAGCAAAGCATGCCCAAGCTGCAAACCACAACCACTGAACAGCTTGGGATCGGAAACACCTAGGACTGACTCCTTGGATCACACTTCCCCTAGAGGAACACCTGACTAAGTCTTGATGTTGGGGGGAGAAAACTGGATTTGCCAAGAGTGGAGGCCGAACTAAGCAATACTGGGACCTTTGTTACCTATGACCTTAAGACTGCCTGCCCATGGTGGGGATGGGGAGATGTGGAGAAGAGAGAATGACCTGATGTGGTGGGAGGAGAAAGGGACATTGAATAAGGATATACAAGTATAGAAAATATGACTTCTTTATTCATAATAATAAAAAAAGAAAAGGGGGACATATCAATAGACAAGAAGGCAATCCAGAGAGTCATTAGGACATTATTTAAAAAGTCACACCCCACTAAACTGAAAAACATAAAAAATGGACAAATGTTTGCACAGTTACTCCTATCAAAATTAAATCAAGACCAGATAAATGACTGAAGTTTACCTATATTCCTGAAGGAAATAGAATGTGTTTGGAAAAGTTTCTCAAGCAAAAAAAGCTTAGGACTAGATAGAAGGTTTCAGCACTGAATTCTACCAGTTTTTCAACAAATAACTAATACCTATACTCTTCAAACAGTTCCACGCATTAGAAACAGGAAGAACATTGCCAAACTCTTTAAAAAGGCTACCTGATACCCAAGCTACACACAAATAAAACAAAGAAAGAATTATAGAATAATCTCCCTCATGTAAATTGATGCAAATATACTCAATAAAATGATTTAAAACCAAATGCAAGAATATATTTAAAAGTCATCCACTATGATAAAACCTGAAAGAAAAAACTACATGGACCTCTCATTTGATGCTGAAAAAGCCTTTAACAAAATCCAACACTTTTTCATGGTAAAATTCCTGAAGAGATTAGGGATACAGGAAAAATACCTAAACATAATAAAGGGCATATACAGTAAGGGAATAGCCAACTTCAAACTAAATGGAGAGAAATTCAAAGCAATCTCACTAAAATCTGGAACAAGACAAGGCTGCCAACTGAACAACTTGAGATCTGAAACACCTTGGAGCGGCACCTTGGAGTCCATTCCTTCCAGAGGAACATCTGACCCAGTCTTGATGTTTGGGTGAGGAAAGCAGATCTGTCTGGAGTGGATGCTGAACTAATCCACTTTGGGACCTTGGGACCTCCTGCCCTTACTGAGGAAGAAATGAGGAGATGGGGAGAAGAGAGAGTTACTGGGAGGAGTGGGAGGGGGAAGGGAGTTTGAACAAGGGGGCACATGGATTAAAAAAATGAGACATTATTCAAAAATGAAAGAAAAAGAAAATAGAGGGCTTCTAAAAAAAAAAAGGAGATCAAGGGAATACTAATAAGAATGGAAGAAGTCACATATTTGCAGATGATATAATAGCATACATAAGTGACCCCCAAAGTTCTACCAAGGAACTCCTACAGCTAATAAACACATTAAGCAATGTAGCAGGATACAAGATTAACTAAAGAAAATCAATAGCCCTCTTTTACACACATGATAAAAGAGCTGAAAAAATTAGGGAAATATCACCCTTTACAATAGCTGTAATTAGCATTAAATATCTCCAGGTAATTTGAACTGAAGAAGTGAAAAATCTGTATGACAACAGCTTTAAGTCATGGAAGAAAGAAAGTAAAGAACATATCTCCCATGCTCTTGGATAGGTAGTATCAATATAGTGAAAATGGCCTTCCTACCAAAAGCAATCTACAGATCCAATGCTATCCCAATCAAAATCTCAACACAATTCTTCACAGAAGTCAAAAAGAAATACTCACCTTCATATGGAACAACACAAAATCAAGGTTTGCCAAAACAATTCTGTTCAATATTACAACTTTGGCAGGCATCACCATGCTTGACTTCAAGCTCTACTATAGAGCTACAGTAATAATAATAATAATAATAATAATTAATAATAATAATAATAAACCAAACAGCTTGGTACTGGCATAGAAACAGAACCTTGAGAACAGTAGTTCCTGTTGCAGTATGTTTCCCAGGCCCTTTTGGGCCGGAGGTTTGGAACCTGGCCCGCAGAGGCTTTTGTCCCCCAAAGAAATGAATCAGACACTTACGTTAACTTCAAACTGTTTGGCCCATGTCTTAAGCACATTACTAGCTAACTCTTTCATCTTAAATCAACCCATTTCTACTAATCTACCTAACACGTGTCCCAGCCCATGGCTCACCTGTATCTCTTACATGTTCCTCCTTTGGGGATCAGATGACAACTGACTAACTCCACCCTCCTACCTGTCTGTCCTTTTATTCTCCACCCACTTCTATGATGCTCCACATAGGCCAAATCAGCTACTTTATTTACATCATACGGAGAACATTTCCATCACAAATTCCCCCATCTCAGATGACTCTAGTATATATTATGTTTATGACAAATGAATATCCAAGATAATAATTTTAAAATTAAAAGGAAATTATTGTGTAATATCATCCTTTACTAAAACATCAGTCCTCAATGAAAAACATTTTTACTACATTTTAAACTACCAGTATTAGTTGATATGAAAATATCAAATAAAATTAATAGTTGAATGAGTAACTAAAAACAATAGTTCTAATTTCTTCATGAATTTACATTATAGATAGAGAAAAGAGTTAAAAAGAGCAGAAATTACCTTTAGTTGATATTTGACTTGTTTGATATCCCTTGGGAGACAAATGGATGGGAAGTACACTGTATGTTCAGTACTCTTTTGTTGCAATCACCTTATTATAAACTCAATAATGTATTCTATAAAGAAATCATGTCTCTTAATATAAAATGTTCTGTCAATTACAATAATTGGGACCTTGCTACTATCCTTACATTACATTTGAAAAATTGTAGAGTATTTCTAAAATTAGCATTAAAATGTTATATATCCTAAAAATTATTAGTATAGTAAAAAGTAGAATACTAATGAAAAACTAATTTCTTGCTTTAAATTAAATTAATTAACTATAAAAACTAGTTTTGGTTTAAGTTATAAATAGTTTACATTAAATATTTAAACATTTTTAAATTTTTGAATGCTTTATAGCATAAAAGTAGCTATTATACTGGGAATATATGTAAAATATAATTTGTTGTCATTACTTCATAAAAATGTTTTCTTCGACACTCTCATCCACCTTTTACTAGTAGTATAAGCATGAGTTCTCAGTCTTAATTTACCTTTTAATTTATTTTCTTTTCAAGCCCTATTCTAAAATAATCTCCATAATATCCTTATTAAAATTTACCATTTATCATATGGATAAAGCAGAAATTATATATATATATCCTTTATGAAAATTAAATTATAAGTAACTTGTATCCTAACCATAAAATGTAAAACTACAAATCTCCTACATAATGTTATAGAGGAGACTAGGGAATGTAAGTTACTCAAATTTATTTTGCATATTTATTTGTTAATACTATAATACTAGAAATATTATATTTTTGATACTGTACTACCAGGAGTCTAATGCAGGGTTTGGGAATACTAAACAATTGTTCTACCACATATCTACACATCCTGAGTGACATTGCTTCACATGTTTTGTTTTAATTTTTTTCTAGTGTAATTTGTGTTACAAAACCCAGTATTCATTGTAAGTACAACTGCCTAAGCCTGAAATTTTAAGCAAGTACACCATGCCTAGCTTCAAACTTAGGATAGAGCTTCTAATTCTAGTAGAGTCTGTCTTTAGAAAGTAGGCTTTCACATAAGTTAAATTTGGGGTCCCATAAAACTGCTATTTGGATTATTTGTCTTAAGCAATAGAGTCTTGCCCTCAAGTTCTGGGAGATTATCAAAAGCAATGACATAGCATACTGTGCATTGAAAATCTATTGTACTTCCTTGACCAACAAATCAAAGGGAGGACTTTCTGGTCTGACAGTGGGATTTTATGAAATGATCTATGAGTCTTGTCAGTATCATTATGACCCTATGTAGCATAATTTGATTTTAAAATATATGGATACAAATATATACATAAATATCTATGTAATTTTAAGTTAGATAATACAACAATTGGTTTCAAAATGACTTTTTAAAACAAGTTTAGTATTGTGGAATTGTCTTTCTGTATGCTATGAATATGTGTTGCTACCATTGGCTAGTAAATAAAGCTGTGCTGGCCTGTGGCAAGCCAGGATGGAAGGAGGCAAGAAATCTAGGCAGAGATACAGGGAAAGGACAGAGTCCAAGAGACTCAATTCAACTGCCCCCCAAAATATGATGTGACTGTACTGGTAAGACACTGACCATGTGGCAATATATAAATTAATGTAAATGGGTCAATTTAAGATGTTAGAACTAGGTAGTATACCCATAGATCAAACAGTTTGTAATTAATATTAAGCCCATGAATGATTACTTTATAAGCTGCTGAAGGGCCTGGCAGGACCAAGAAACTGCTTTCTAGTCTCAAAGTTATATACTCATAGCAGTACAAAGATACTTCTTCCCACATCTGCCTGAAACATACAGCAGGCCACCAGCTGCCATGTGCTAAGCAGCAGGGCAGATTTCTGAGGTCTTTCCCATAGGCCAAAGTATAGAGGGGCTTCTCTCAGTTCAGCATAAGCTATCTGCAAAGGCTCTTCCAGCATGCTGCATGGTGAATTTAAGCTTTTACTCAGACAGATATAAAGGCTAGAAAGTATACAATAAAACCGATTGAGATAAAAAAAATTCTCTAAACAGGTTTCAGTGTGTTGAATATATATATAAGCTTGAGGGTAAAAAGGGTTCTTTAAGAAAACAGTAATAAAAACATAATAGACCATGTAAAGATGCAAAATCTGGATTATGTGTTATTGTGTTTTAATTTTTGACTGTTAATGGGATAACTGCAAAAATACATTTGATTGTAAACAAAGTTAAGACAAAATAAATATTTTAATGGTATCTTGACATCAAAATTTAGGTAAAAAGATATGTTGCTTTGGAAAAGAGTCTCTGCTTTGTGTCTTCCACAGAAGAGAAAGAGCTGTGGATTCCTTTCAGGTTAATATGATACCATCAAAGAAAACCCACTGAGAGGTCTTCAGTGGGCCCTATGGCAATGATGATCCAACATCCAGACAGCTTCAATGCAACTGGCAGGGATGATGCAGTCTCATAGGTTGGGTTAATTTAAGATGTTAAGTGATGGTTAGTACATTATGAGCCATAGACTAAACAGTTTAAGACTAATATTAGGCCTCTGAGGGATTATTTTATAAATTGCTGCAGAGCCAGGCAGGACCAAGAAGCTTCCATAAATAACTTAGTGTTATTTATCTCTCTGCTCTCCCACAATTTTTTTCCTTGGCAAATAAAATAGTAAACCAATTTACTCACATTCTTTTTTCATGGCATCTATGTAATGCTATCCCACTTTCTACAACTCCTCCCTTTCTCTTGACATGATCAGTGTCACTCTCTACTTTCTTATTTTTGTGATTGCTTCAGAATATTCTCAAATTTAAAGGCTCAAAACTAAGATCTGCAAATAATTAGAGATAACATGTGGTATTTGTCTTCTGGGGAACCAAGATTCACACCCCACTATCATGTTTTTGATTGACTCAACTGTTTATAGAAGCTTTCTTTATAATGGCTTAAATTTGCACCCAAACAAAGTTACCTTTATTAGATTAATTAATTGGCATATTTAGAATGTAATAGTTTTCACAAAGCTAAAAACAAGTGCCATTATGCTTTAAAAATGAAAAAGCATAATACATATTATTGAATGGCATAAAATAATGAGAAAAAGGCTATATACTATGACAGGACTATATGAGATTCTCTAAGAGACAAAATAATAGAAATAATTAAAAGATATTTTTTGACAGTGGATAAGAGTGAGAGATGAGTAGGCAAAGCATGAAAGATTAGAGTGTAAAACTTCTGTGTGGGAGACTAGAATGACAGATTCATGTCATTGTACTGTTCTTTAAATCAATAAAATACATCACACAATGAATGTTGTCTCAGGTATTCCATGGACTCTAGTGGACAATGACCATAATGTTTCCTTGTTTTTGAATTACAGTGATTGAACCTTATAGTGTAAATGTTCATAATGGAGGAAGCAATGGACAGGTAGAAGCAGGATATACTAGGATAACTTTGTAGTCCACATCATTTTTTTTGTACCTAAAACTATTCTAAAAATTAAATTCAAGAGACAGTTTTTCATGTTTCAACATAAAACAAACTTAATTATATATATAATCATCACTAATTTTAGAAACTATGATCCCAAAATAAGTGTACTATGGCCTTTTAAATGTTTTATAATTAACTGTATGTATTTTTAAAATAAAACAAGTTTTACAGCATTTCATAGAAAATAGAATATCTTCCACATAGACTTAATTTCAATAACAACCCAACATACCTCCATGCGCTAGCCACCTGCACAGCTCTGTCTACGTAGTGGTTTGCTTTATCATGACAAATATAGTATAGGAAATTGGGTTTCTTGCAATCATAAATTGAAGATTGACACTGTTGTAAAGTGCATATTTCTAGTATGTTGGTCAGAAAGAAGTGATTTGAGATCAAGCTTGAAAAATAAGAATCATTTCAAAGATATGAGAAACTATTAGAAAACCACTTATCTTTAGTCCTGGTCACCCACACTTCACAGTGTTCAATTTGTTTATTTTAAAAATCTTGTTTAGTTTCTTGGTTTGTGTGTTTCCAAGTAATATTTCATTTTGGAGCAAATGACTTGTCATGCACCCTATCTTCTGTTTAATAAATAGGTGAGCATATAATGACCTGAGAAAGGTTATGTCTCATATATTGTAAAATTTTTCTGTTCCTAGTTAGGTTAATGGAACATATTGGTGGGAAGTTTGAGTTATCACTGAAACATTCAGCACAGGTATTGCCACAACAATGTTTTATTCTTTTATCATGGTGTTATTTTTGCTATGTTATGAACAGGGACAGTTAAATTTGAAGTTTCTGCAGCTCATCTTTATAGTCCTGAATACTTGAGATTCCATGGAAGAAATGTAAGCATTTCCAAGGCTTGCATTCACCTGGAATGTAACAGAGTCACAACTATGCCCCTGGGTGTGGCCATGCAAACATGGGCCCACCCACCCTCCTAAACAAAGTGCTCACACAAGTCCCCTCCCTCTCTTTCTCTTTCTCCACACCCTTCTGCCTGCACCTCTGCCTGCTGCTCTAATAAACTCTCCTGTGGTACTCCCGGTGTTGAGATTCCATTCACATGCCACATACAAAAAAACTAATGTTGGTGCTGTGATTCCAGATAAGCAGTAAAATCCGTCCCAGTTTCTAGAGCGCCTTACAAATGCGCTCTTGCAGTTCACAGATTTGGATTCGAAGAGCACTGAGGTCTGACAGATTCTTATGAGCCATTTCTTTAATCAAAGCTACCCGGATATAAAGGCCAAACTTAGATCTCTTGAGAGGAGCCCACTAACTCCACAAGCAGACATTCTGGTGCTTGCATTCAACGTGTATCACTGGAGAGTTGAGAAAATTCAGCAGAAGAAACACCTCCTGCTGGTGGAGGCGATCAGGACAGCCCCTCTGCCACTGCCTCCCAGGGTGAGCAGACAAAAGCTTTTCCCTGTGGATGCTTAGGCCACTGGTATCACTCATGTCCAGATTTGCAGAGGCCATCCAGGCACTGTCTTAGGGGTTATGGACACCACTGGTCAGGCAGCTGCTGCCCAACATCAAAGGGTGGGGACACAGTAAGCATGGATGAGGTACATAATGTCCTGGGCCTAGCTGAGGATGAATGATAGTGCCCGGGGCCCTCTTATTCAGGCAAATACCATCATGCAGAGAGAACCTCAGGTAGATATTGAAGTTTCTGGCTAGACCATTTCCTTCCTGGTAGACACTGGAGCTGTGTTCTCAGTTCTGCAGGAGTACGGGGGCTCACCCTTTCTTTCAGGCCTTACAATTGTCAGGGTGGGAGGCAAATCTATGAGACCTTATCAGACACTGCCGCTTAATTGCATTTTCAGAGGAATTCCTGTTCCTCAGTCATTTTTAGTTATGCCAAGTTGTCCAACAGCTTTAATAGAAAGAGATTTCTTAACAAAAGTGAGAGCTTTCATTTCATTTAGTGATCACATTCACCTAAACCTAGCCTTGCCAGCTGCTCCAACTGTTCCTCTGTTCCTTTTACTATCCAATCAGCCTGTAAGTTCTACTCCTCCTTACCCCCTTCCAGCCTCACAGGTGGACCCACAAGTGTGGGACATGCAGAATCCTTCCGTGGCTAAGCATCACCCACCAATAGTGATCCAGTTGCAGAATCCTACCAGGTACATAGTGCAGGCTTAGTATCCATTGTCACTTAAAAGTCTTCAAGGGCTTAAACTTATTATTACTGATCTCTTAAGAAAACTTCGTTCTGTTTCTTCTCCTTTTAACACCCCCATCCTTGCAGTCAAAAAGCCTAATGGTGCCTATCTAAATCTTTGAATCCTAAACCCCATACCTTCCTGACAATCTGCTTCCTCCCCTCCTCCATCACCTGCGATTGCTTTCATGAGATTTTGCAGACGACTCCCTCCCCAAACCATGCTATAATTCATCCTGCCCACCTCAAATTAACATTAGAGATCAAGTCTTACTTTTCTCTCTAAGCCACCGACCTTCTCCCCTCACTCCAAAGTGGACAGGACCATATAGGATAATTCTGACTACTCCTACAGCCGATAAACTTGAAGGCTTTTCACATTAGATTCATTTGTCTAATCTTAAATCTTTTATCCCCCTTCCTCAAAGTAGCCAGGCAAAAGACATGAAATCTTAGAAAACCAGCTCCAATCTTGTCTGAGATTCCTTTGCAGCTGGCCAGAGCAGAAGCCAAGATGCTAAACAAGGGGTTCCAGGCAGTCTGCTTGAAAACCCACGTAAATAAAAGTTGAAGCAGCCACTCCCTGAAGATGCATTGCAGGTAAAACAAACACCATTCCCCACCCCCCTGCAGGAGTCCAGGTAGGCAAAGTACAGGATACTTTAATCCTTTCCTTTTCCCAGACCTAGCAAGGATCTGCAGACCTTAATATGCAGGCAGCAGACAACAGAATCCCTTAGCAAAAGAAAAGAACCCTTCACACAGCACCTAACTCAAGGTTTACTTCCAAGCTTCTTTCTCCCTACTTTTCTCTTAGTCTGTCACTCCCAAAGCTCTATCACTAACCCATATTTTTTTCAGAGCTCCAGGAAACAAAAATTCAAGGCCCTATGATTCAAATCCTCTATTCTGCCAGCAAAATGAGCTGAAGACATCTCCTTCCTTGTGTCAGCAGAAAGCAGACAAAGACCATGACAACCATGCTCACTATGAGACTCCTCCCCTGCCATAAACCCAGCATATATATATATATATATATATATATATATATATATATATATATATCAAAGGGTGAAATGTAAGCATTTCCAAGGCTTGCATTCACCTGGAATGTAACAGAGTCACAACTATGCCCCTGGGTGTGGCTATACAAACATGGACCCACCCACCCTGTTAAAGAAAGTGCTCACACAAGTCCCCTCCCTTTCTTTCTCTTTCTCCACTCCCTTCTGCCTGCTGCTCTAATAAACTCTCCTGTGGTACTCCCGGTGTTGAGATACCATTCACTCACCACATGCAAAAAACTAACAAGAAGTATTACAAGCTCAAGGTTAACTCTGACTGGAAACCTGAAATTTTTAAAAATTAAATCTTAATAGGCTAGAATAAAGCTACCTTGTATTCACCACTGTTTAGGTTTGACTCCAAGTACTACAATAAATAAATTCAATATCCTGAATGTTGCTCCAAGGAACAAATACATAGAAAAAGAGACACCTATAAAAGCTGGCGTAGCCAAAGAAGTAAATTTCGAATGTTATATTATTTAGAAAAAGTTTATCAGAATTGGAATTCAATGATTTCATAAACAAATTATCATTCATGATCCATGTGGGGCCTAAATATAATAAATAATCTCAAAACAAGCCCCAATAGGGAGATGCCAAATGAAGACTCAAAGAACTAGTGTTTATAACCAGGAGCCACAGGTTATAGCTATAATTTGAACTTTCTATTTCCTAGACATGTGTCAGATCAAGCCAGCAAGTTTGTACTGTGCCAAATTGGTAAAGTTGTGTCTTTGATAATTTACTTTGTATTCCATTTATGAACCCTAGGCAGAGTTATTACAGCACACTGTAGCATGTACATATAACTTTCCATATAAGTTCAAAATGAGCTATGAACTTATCAATATGATGGATGATTCTATAGAATGCCTTTACATACAGTTAACATTGGATATTAATTTCTGAAAATAAATGTGACACATTATTATAAAATTTTGATTTTATAAAACATTACCAATACAATAAAAATTAAGTCTGGAGAATAAAATAAAAAAAACATAGATCAGATTAAATTAAATAAATAGAGCAATGATGGGTATGGAAAAAAAACCTTTAAAGAAAAACTAATTTGAAAAAAATAATAGCATTTCTCCATACACGATCCTCTTTCTGCAACCAATTCCCTTCACTATTTTAGACATTTAATTGAAATATTATTCATATTCTGATATATGCTATTTTGGTCATAAAATAATATTTTATATGAATTTCAAATCCATAGCAGATAAAATGAAAAGAGAAAGATCAATGTAAAAATGACTTTAGAAGAAAACCACATAGAAGTTCCTGCCATCTCTAAAGAAAGAGGAGAGAAATTCAGGGGACAGCGCAGTCTTTCTGATAGCTTAGCTTGTGCTGTTTTAAAAATATAAGAACCATTGTGCTCATCATGATTAGAAAGCCTGACTATTATAGTATGTCTCTAAACATAATAACTATGAGAATCCCTTCTTTTTCAAGAAGATACTCAGATCTGAAGAGTGAATCATTAATATTCAGATAAACAGGCTAATTGTTGTAAGTTTTGGGATGTATTATGAGATGCCAAAAAATAATGAACATCTGTGCATTCTTTTTAGGAAGATACTCATTTTCTATGTCTTAACAAGAACCACTTTGGCCAACAATATCTCATTGAAATGAGAAGTAGAAAAGGAAACATATACAAGATATTGAACAATAAGAATTAACTGCTATCCATGTAAGAACAAAGAAAGCTACTGAGAAATGAGAGATGCCATTTAATTAAAGTGGTGGAGAGAAAGGAGGAAGATGGAGGAATGATTTGTTTGCAGTTTCCAACATAATAGATAAAAATTAGTAGCAAAAATTTTAAAATAATATTGAGAAATGAAATATAGGTTCTGATCATATCTCTAGCATAATTGCACTCAAAGTCTTTATACTTTTTCTTCTTTAAGTTCCAGCTATTTACTAACTAATTTGATAGGTTTGTGTAAGTACAAAAGATATTCTAGAAGTTAAGGAAAGTATCTATATGATAATGAAAAATGATACCATTTTTTCTTCCTTGTGTTTAAGCTGTCTAATCAAGCATTTAATTAACAAATAAACCAGTGAAACTCTATTAAAGTCAAAAACAAAGTAGGGGGAAGTAATTGTATATTCATTTTGTCCCTAAAGGTTTTTAAAGGTCATAGGTAAGATAATGGAAAGAATTTTCCCAAGCCCCATAATTTTTTATAGAACAGTTCATAATTTCATTAGATTTTTTTTATTTTTGTTGTTCTAGTATCTAAATCATACAAGAGGCAAGAAATATTAGGCCATATTTTGTTAACAGGCTCCAAACTTGTGTTTACTGAGAATGAGTTATAAATAGAAGTACACATAATCCAGGCATCCATCTATTTATACAAAGATCTTTATATTGGAACTTAAATAGAATTTCAGGAAGCTAACATCACTGAGGTAGTTACAGAAACTGAAGAAAATGGCACCATCTGAGGTCTATGGTCAAAGGCAGGAGTCAGCTGGGACATAGAACAATGAAAAAAAAAAATTACACCTCAGAAGCAGAGTCAGAGAAAAGTTAGATGTATTGTGATGTATCTGTGAGATCTAAGCATCAGACTCTTGCAAGTCAATTTGAGGGACAAATACAGGGCAAGATCCTGTGGGAAACTAGATGACAAGAACTTTAAGTCACTGAAAAGAAGAGAAATTGTAGAAGATATAAGAAAGGTAAAGATCTCCCATGCTCTTAAATAGGCAGAATCAACATAGTAAAAATGGCAATCTTAACAAAAGCAATCTACAGATTTATTGCAATCATCATCAAAATCCCAACCTATTTCTTCACAGACCTCAAAAGAACAATACTTAACTTCATGAGGAATAACATAAAATCCAAGATTGCCAAGATAATCTTCTTCAAGAAAAGTATTTCAGAAGGTATCTCTATCTCTGACTTCAAGTTTTAGTACAGAGCTTCAGAAAACAGATTAGTACTGGCATAAAAACAGAATTTTGGTCATTAAAATAGAATTACATACTGTGACATTAATTCACACAGCTATGTATACCTTATTTTTTTGACAAAGTGGACAAGAATATACAATAAAAAAAAAATAAAGCCTCTTCGACAAATGGTGTTGCATAACTGGAGGGTTGTATGTAGAAGGCGGCAAATAGATTTGTACTATAACCCTGCACAAATATCAAGCCCAAGTGAATCAAAGACCTCAGCATAAACCAACACTGAAGCTAATAGATAAAAATGTAGACAATACATGCACTATGGCAACCACAACTTTCTGCTAAGCAGCCCTTTTACAGTCAAACCAGTTTTTATTTGTGTGTGTGTGTGTGTATAGTATACAACTTTCCTAAATATAATACCAGCCACACAGATACATAGAACAACAATTAATAAAAGGAACCTTATGACTCTAAGAAGCTTCTGTAAGGCAAAGGACACGGTCAATAAGACAAAATGACAGCCTAAAGCATGAGAAACAATTCTCACCAACAAACATCTGACAGAGGACTTATCTCTAAAATATACAAACAACTCAAGAAGCTAGAGGCAAAAAAAAAAAAAAAATTCTAAAAACTGGAGTACAGAGCTAAATAGAGAATTATCAACAAAAGTATCTCAAATGGCTGAAAGACAAAGAACTACTCAACATCGTTAGCCATCAGGAAAATACTAATTAAAACATCACTGCAATGTTATATTAAACCTGTAAAAAGAATACTCTCCTGAGCTAGGTATCACAAACCCAGAAAGATAATCATGGTATGTACTCACTCATAAGTGGATTTTAGAGGTAAAGCAATTGATAACCAAGCTAAAATTTACAAATCTAGGTAACAAGAAGAAACTTAAGAGAGACATCCATGCATCACTCTAGGAAGGGGAAATAGAAATCATCTCCTGAATAAATTGTGCCCATAAGGGAGAAGGAGAAAGGGGACAAGGGGGTGTGAAGAGAACATGAGGAAATGGGATGGTTAATTTGGGGAAGCAACAGACAGGGACAACCATAAAACAAATGTCTTGATAAAGAGAGCCATTGTGGGGTTAAGGAGAAACCTGTTTCTAGGAAAATAACCAAGAACTCACAAACTTGACCTTGATTAAGACTCCTAGCAATAGTAGAGAGAGTGCCTAAACTGGCTTTTTTCTATAATAAAATGGATAACCATCCAATTTGTCATAATTTGTACAAAGATCCATAGGTAAAAACTGAGTGGAGCTCCTAGTACAGCTGAAGGGAGGGAGGAGAGATTATATAAACTAAGGGGTCAAGGTGGTAATGGGGAAACCCACAGAGAGAGCTGAGCTGAGCTATTAGGAACTCAGTAATTGTAAAATGACAGCTAGGGAACATACATTAGATTGAATTAAAACCTCCCAATGTAGATGACAAGTGAATAGTATGGGCAGTTTGTAGCACCCCTGGCAATGGGATCACAATTTATTCATGGTGCATGAAATGGCTTCTTGGAGCATATTATCTACAGGGAAACACCTTGCTCAGCCTTGACACTTGGGGCAGGGTCCTGGTCTTAGCTCAAATGGATATGCCTGACTGCAATGACTCACGCTGTGAGTCTTTATCATTTCTGACTAATGGAAGGCAGGATGGGATGGGGGAAGCTGAGGCAGGACTGGAATGGAAGGGGAAGGAGGGGAAAACGTGGTGGATATATTAAAACATTAAAAAAATAAAAAGGATGCTGTATGTATCTCAGAGATGGTTTGTTGTGCTAGTTCAAATTTCTATCTCTGTAGCAATATGTGACAAGAACAATCAAACAGCAAACATGAAAACACAGTGGAACACAATCAAAAATGTCAGACAAGCTCAGAGGGTGGCACACCACTCATACGTCAAAACTAGAAGGACAGTAGGGTGTCCCCTGTGCCCCAGAGACATGGTCTGTGATTTTGTTTTTTGTCTCTCTAAATTTTGGAACTCTAAAACAGAACAGAACAACTTAAATATAGGTCTATTCTTTAGAATTGTATTGGTCTTGCTAGAAATTCTCATTTTCATTTGGTTTTCAGTTTGTAAGTTTGGGCCAGTTGTAATGCTGGCTCCTTGGGTCTTATCAGTTCACCTTAAAGTTGCCCTCGCTGAGTCCTATCCCCTGCCAGCAAGCTTTGATTTGTGGAAAATGAGCAGCCTGTACTCCCAGATTGTTAATTTTTTCATTAAAAAAATAGGTAGTAGTCTGTTCCTACAATGTAGTCCCTAAATGTTTCTATATTTGTCTTTAAAAATAAATTTTAGAACATGGCTCTTGCAAGATGTTTTAAAAACAGTTAAATTAATGAGACTGTAAAAGACATGTGATCTATCCAAGCTGGGTAGTCATCCATAAAGCAAATACGAGTGGTGGCTATTACAGCTAATTTGAAGGACAGACCACTCCTGATTTAGAGAAAGAAAGAAACAAAGAAAAAAAGAAAGAGACAAAGAAAGAAACAAAGAAAGAAGGGAGGGAAAGAGGGAGGGAGGGAGGGAAAGAAAAAAAAGAGATCTGCTTCCTGGGTATCAACATCCTGGTTCAGCCGCACATCTTACACATGCCTATGTTTATATGGTCCTACAGAGCCAGGACAATGGAAAAATTGCTTGTTCTTCCATCATACCTTATCATTCATTAATTATTAACAAAAGAGCTGGGACATACATTTCTGACCTGAGACATATAATTTAGGTTTCTTTTAAACATGCTATAACAACTTACTAATGTTCCAGGCAGGTCCAGTTTATTGCTGTTTTAATTTGCGGTATTACTCTACTCATTAATATTATGAAAACCATAGCTGCATCTACAACTGCTTTAATGTAAAAAGTTTATACTGCAGAACATGTGAATTAGCATTCTAAAAATATGTCCTTGGCACTTGCTACTCAAAAATTGACAAAAATCTAAAAGATATTATAAATATTCTTTTCAATCCTATTTATGTGTAATCAGACTCAAAATATTAAAGTTTGGTAATTGTTTCCCTCCATACACAATTAATTTTTTTATTTTTACTTCCATACAGTGCTTCAAAAATGGACTTGGCATAGGTTAGTTCCTAACTCCAAAGACTTGTTAGTCATCAATTAATTATAAGAACAGTAATTAAAGTTTGCTCCTCTTCCAAACATTTTTTATAAACTGTAATGTCTTTGGAAACTTGAGATCCTGAGTTTTCTGATTTAAAGAGCACAGGTGTATGAACACTGAGCTCTAATTGAGCAAACAGGTTAAGACATGGTCTAGACAAAACAGAATATAGAAAATAAACACAAACAACTGATGTCAGGTAATAGCAAGCTTGATTTTGTCTTTTTCTTTTGCTTTTGAAAAAATAGAAGTCTAAGAGCGCAAAAGAAGGGACATGGTTGTCCCAGTATTGTCCGTCAGGTCTCACATATGGTTCAGTATCTAACAGCTAAGTCATTTACATTGAAGTGCAGAGCTAGGTGCCATTTGTTTGTGTTCATTCTAAAGGTCTTGGAAACTCTTTAAAAGTGACATCTACCTAAAAGTGCTACATATAAGACAAAAATTTATGATTGTCACAATAAAGCACTAACATAATTTGAAATAATTTGTACTTAAATGTGAACAGTTTTGCTGTTTTATTATTGTTTTATAGTATACAAAATATGAGCCTCAAATGGCATCATTTACTATGTATATATCATATATAAACATATATATATACATATATTTATAAATAAATTCTAGATAAAAACACATGGTATTATATATATGAAAATATATAGAATTACAGAATATAGCTTCAATATTAAAGTTAAATATGTGAAATTATTAAACCGTGATAGATAAAGTTCTTGCTTTTATATTTTTCCTTGATTACCAATACCAGCCAGATCTCAAGACAGCAGTAATCTTTAATTAGAATTTAAAAAACTGTAGTAGTTAAAAAATTTAGTAAAATTGAGCTTAATGTTACATTTTCTTAATATAAGAGAACACATACAAAATAAAAATTTTTGTAAAAGTGAGGTGTATAAATTAATACTTCTGCCATGGGGAAATTAATAATTTATTTTTCAAACATTTTCATAAAATATTACTCAGTTCTGCAAAGTTCAATTCATTTTTAAATTTTCTTTCTAGCTCATACAGCAATTTTTACATTTGGAAGTAATTTGGAATGCTGAACATTTTTCTGCATAACTACTTTGAAATAATAATTCTACAGCAAGAGTGTGAAAACATAAGCATGACATGAAATAACACTACTTTGATGGTCTCTCTTTATAAATCAAAAAATAAATCCAACTGAAATGATGGAGAGAGAACTCCAAATGAGAACTGAAATGCTTTTTATCTGATGAAAATGAATAAGCTAAATCAAAATAACCAAGGCAGGACTGCACAGCCATAAGTAGCTGCCACCATTGTTTCTTTATTTTTTTTTTTATACCTTCTGTATTCCAGGATTGGAGTCTCTACAGTTTATATTATTGTTGTTCTAGAGACAAGACATCTGGGTCTCATAAGAGGGATTTGCTGATTGACAGCCTCTCTCTTGGTTTGGGGAATATCATACAGAATAAAGCATTGGGGACTTCAACCAGCAGGTGTTCAGCCAATTGAACAGAATACTTCTTTCATCAGGCTCTAATATTCTGACTTTAGAATTCATAAACAGATGTTATAGACAGATTCTTTTTATTTTCTGTTTCCATGGGCTTGTTTCTCACCTGTTTAATTGCTTCTTTATCCAATAATAAAAAACAAAAAGTACATGAAAAACATATCCTAGTTTCCCCTGTGAGAAGAAAATTGTCTCTTTGGTGTCTATACTTTTATTTACCTTTCTTTGAATGTTGGAAACATTAATAGAGAGGAAATTAACTTCTTCACTATATTTTAACTCTCCTGAATAACGAATGTCATCCCTCTTGTCACATTAGTCATTTGATCAATGTTTGTGATCTCCTGAGTGTTGTAGTTCTTCATCCAGGTGCCTATTCTTTTGTCCAGACATAGAATAAAGTTTCAGAGACTGAAAAATTAGGCTGGATAGGGATTATTTTTATCCCTAGAATTAGCAGTTAGGGAAACTTAATGCTTCAGAACAAGATCAGAATTCACAGGAGGTTAACTCCAACTTCAGGGAGATTTGACATCTCTGATTACTACAGCCTCCATCACTCACATGTACACACACACACACACACACACACACACACACACACACACACACATCCACTCCAATATGGTAGCTAGGGGGTACTGGAGGAAGCTAGTAAAACGAGGGAACTGATGTAATTTTATCTCAATTATAACCATATTGAAATAATAAAATACATGTTTTAAAATATGCAATTTGAAAATATGCTGAATATAAGAAACAGCATCAATGCTAACACAGGTTTAAATTTTGATAGAAGCAGAACTTTGTGACTCATATGTAAGCCCCACATGGAAGAGACTGATACAAATCAGATCACTAGTTCAAGCTGCCCTCTGTCATAGAGGAATTCTGTGTGGGGAAAGAGTAGTGGGAGGGGAATAATATAGTGATAAAGAGAAAAAAAAGACACAGTGAGTTTTATATTTGGAAATAATGCTGCATGCAGCATCATGCTACCATTGTTTGAACATCATAATGCTGATTCGTGTGCTTCCTTTCTGACTGATGAAGGAGTGATATACAAAATACTCTTTTTATTTTTCTTTTTTATTGTTTTTTATTGAAAATCAATATCAAACTTTATATAAAAAAGCAAAACATTTAAGATAGCTAAAAAATACAGTAATAAAACATCTTTTCTCTAAAATGCATAAACATAAAAAGTAAAATCTAAAGCTCCTCAAGCATTATTACTTCACATTGTTTACTGCCTAAAGACTGATTTATCTTGAGTACATGATCATTTCCATTTCTTTTTGCCGGCTTTCTTCTACCAGAATATATGCAAATATTCAGTATAATTATGCTGCTTAATACATTTTAATAACTCTAATACATTATTTAAAATAAAAATGAGTAAAAAGATTATCAATTTTACTTTTTCTAACTGGGATCTCCAAACTGAAGGACTTCTGTGTAAGAGGTAAATGCAGTAGATAAAATTAAAAAATGTATCCATGAATATCTAAATTATTTAAAAGTTCAGGAAAAAAATGATTTGAATAAGGACAGACAGAATTTCATGGGTGAATGAGGATGAGAAAATGCATAGTAGGTATGTCTTGCCACAGTTAGAAGATTGAATTTAGTGCATGTACTCAACACTGTGGAGAGAAGTTTTATTTACAGGATAGGGGATTTAGCTTAGAATGTGAGAGCACTTATTATTTCTGCAAAGGCCCAGAATTCAAGTCACAGAACCCACATGAGACTAATTACCACCCATATCTCCGACTGCAAATAATCCAGTTCCCTCTTCTTCTTTTTGTATGCACTAGGCATGCACATGGTACACAGAAATTATTAAGAAAAATGCTCATACAAAAAAATAAGCTAAAAGCATCTTAACTAAAAGTTTTTATATTATTTTTAAAAACAATATAATTTCATTTGTACATGAAACCATAGCAATTAATTTTTAGTTTTGTTCTTCCTAATGGGTAGGACATATAATTCAGACTGAATTAAACTCTATGTGATTTTCAAGTTTAATACTATTAATATAATGATGACTCATTATGGCTGAAATGAAACAATTTTATAAAATATTCTTGCTCCTAAAATTTTTTATTTAAGCTCAAAAATCTTTTTGCTTAAATAAGTAAAATTTTCAAGAATAAAAAAAAAAACTAGAAAACAAAAAAATATCATAAAATAGGTGTAAATACTGATGTAGGTGCCATATGTCTCTTGTTTATACTTTCTGTTGATATAAAGACATACATTTTTACTAGCATACATTCATTTAAAAAACCTGAATATATTCAAATAGTTGTTTTGTATGTTACTTCATATGAATGACTCAAAGAAAAATCAGTGAAATTCTAGTAGCAGAAATATGGCAATATCTAATAGTGTTTAATGACTCAAAAACTGACATAAATTAGGTTATAAAATGATCTATATTATACAATTTTAATTGGAATGATTATTTGCATATGCAGCAGTAACCATGAAAATAAACAATTTACTCAATCTTATTTAGGTTGGGTGAAAATACTAATTTTAGCATTTTTGAGAAGCAAAAGAGCAAGTAACATTTTTATTGAATACTCCAAAACTTACAGCATATTTATATTAGCAAATTGTGAAAGAATTATAATGAAGTTGTCTCTTTTTAAATATTAGCTGGTACTTCCTTGACAACAGCATTTTAAATGTGAAAATTCCCTTTTCGGGGCTGCTAGAAGGTTACTTAGAGGGCAACTATGCTGTATAAAGGGAAGAGATAGATAAATGATTCAATGATTCAATACTTGCCTTTTGAGTTGAATCACTGTGTCTAGTAATGAAAATTACGTTCCCTGCTCAGGATAAGAAAAGAAGGGTGAACTGACAATTTCTATTGCCATATTAAGCTTAAACACCCTAATACACTTAATTTAAAATTAGTACTAGATATTTTCAATGAGAATAAAAAATTGTGTGCATGGATTTAGTAAAGATAAGAATGGGTTAAGAGGGGGTTGCTAGCCATGTCTAGCATTTGAGGAGCAATGAAGGTTTGTTTTTTTGTTTTTTTTTTTTTTAATATACAGCTTTCTAAACTAGAATAATGAATACATCAGTGAAGATGAGTTGAGAATGAAAATGTAATCATCTAGCAGCTCAGTTCAGGATATAATTATGTTACTTTGTGTAAGCATGTTATGGAGGTACATTGCAAACCAGGCTCTTGCAGGATACATGATTTATGCATAAGAGATTTCATATTAAAATAACCTAATGGTAGCATAAGATTATAGTAAGGAACTGGCACTTTGTTAAATTGCAAAAAAAAAAAAAATCCTAAAATATTATTTGACCTTACATTTGACATTTAAGTAAAACACATAGAAATGAGAATGTATATTTTATCTAAACAATATTTTGTACCAATTTGGATGACACATTAAAGTTACAGAGTTATTAATAAGATCTGGTGATTTAGTGTTCTTATGATATAAAACAATAAACATTGGTTTCAAGGTAAAGGGTAAGCAAGGTAAGAATTCCTTAAAAATATTTTAAGTAACTTGTTATATAAAACTTGTCATTTAACAAAGGAAAATAATCCTCAAAGTAGGTTGAAGTTATCTTCTTTAAGTTAAAGTATCTCTGCTTTTTAAAAAGTTACTGGTTGGCATACTTAAATCATTCAAAGACCTAAAATATTTTTTAAAAGAAGGTATTTAGATAAGAAATTAAGATGTAATCTTAAGGAAGTTCTATAGTGCAACTTGAGGGATGAAGCCTTGAAGAAAAGATAGCATTCTCAGTTTCTAACACTTTGGCATAACTGGGTGGTACTATGTAAAAAATGCAAATAAATCCAAGCCTATAACCATGCACAAAACTTAAATTCAAGTGGACCAAAGACCTCAACAACGAAGCTATACTGAACTTGATAGAAAAGAAAGTGGGAAATACCCTCCAACACATTGGCACAGGTGGCCTCTTTCTAAATATAACAGCAGTATCACACACACTAAGAAAAACAATTAATAAGTGGGATCTGCTGAAACTGAGAAGCTCCTGCAACATAAAGAACACAGCCAATAAGACAAAACAACAGCCTTCCCAGTGGGAAGAGATCTTCATCAACCCTACAACTAACAGAGGACTTTTCTCTAAACTATATAGAGAACTCAAGAAACTAGAGGCCAAAATCCTAAATAATTCAATTAAAAAATGGGGTTCAAAGTTAAAAAAGGGAATTCTCAACAGAATTAAAATTGCTGAAAGGCTCTAGAAAAATTGTTCAACATCTCTAGTCATTTAGAGAAATGCAAATAAAAACAACTATGAAATTCCACCTTACACCTGTCAAAAATGCCTAAGATCAAAAACACAGATTACAGCCTATGCTGGAGAGGATACAGAGCAAGGGGAACACTTGTCCATTTTTGGTTGGAGTGTAAACTTGTACAGCAACTTTGGAATGCAGTATGGAGGTTCCTCAGAAAGCTTGGGGCCAATCTCTCCAAGGATCCAGCAATACCAATTTTAGGCAAATAACCTAAAGACACACATTCATACCCCAAAAGCATTAGCTCAACTATGTTCATAGCAGCATTATTCGTAATAGCAAGAACCTAGAAACAACCTAGATCCCCCTCAACTGAAGAATGGATTAACAAACTGTGATATATCTACACAATGGAGCACTACTCAGCAGCAAGAAAAAAATGGTATCCTAAAATTCACAGGCATAGGGATGGATTTAGAAAATATCCTCCTGAGAGAGGAATCTTAAACCCAGGAAGATAAGCAGGGGATGTCCTCACTTTAGTGGACTATAGACAAAAAGCGAAGAATACCGAAGCTGCAAAGCACAACTCCTGAACTGCTTGGGATAAGAAGGAATTTAAGAAAGACATCAAGGGATTCCCCTAGGAAGAGAAAATAGAGAAGATATCCTTAGCTAATTGAGACCAGAATGGGTTGCAACCAAGAACAGGTGGGAACAAATCATGAGAGATGGTTAAGTGAGTGGAGCAACAAAGAGGGAGAAAAAAAAGATAGATGGAAATTTTAATAGAGGAAGCCAATGTGGGATTGGAAAGAGATAGGGAAACCTCCAAGAACCCACAGGATGTCCGTGTGTAGTTTTCCAACCCTTAGTTGAGGAGGTGCCTAGACAGCCCTATAATCAAATGAATGACTACCATAAGTGTCACCATAGAAACTACATCCAATAATGAATAGAGGTGGAGACAGAGATCCATGGCTGAGCACTGGGCTGAGCTCCTGATCCAGCTGAGAGTGGGGGGAAAGAGTTTGTATGAGCAAGGGTATAGGGATTACAAGGAAAGTTCCCACAGTTATGAATGTCTGGATCTCAGGGAATCTCACTGATTTAAGAAGAGATGTGGAATCATGGAGCAATGGAGGTAGGCCCTCAAAGGGTGGGCAACTGTCGACTGACATGGGAAGTATGTGGAGACTCAAGAAGTGGGATCAGACTGTGTTTCTGTGAGTGGGCTGGCACCTTGTAACCCATTCTCTTCAGAGGAACACTTAACTCAGTCTTGATATTAGGATGAGAAAGTCGGTCTTGCCTGTAGTGGATATGCCATGTTGAGCTGACCCACCTTGTGACTTCTTGCTTTTGGGGGGAAGGGGATAGGAAGATGGAGAGGGCAGAGGCTGAAAGCTGAATGGGAAGGATTGGAAGGAGGGGAGGGAGGGGGAGAAGAGGAATACATAAAAAAGAGTTTTTATAAATAAAAAATAGAGAAAATGTATATTATATATATAATTACCATATTGATAGGAAGTTAGGAAGAAAGAAACGATAGATAGACAGATGGATGGTAGATAGACACACACACAGACAGTCAGAGAGATAAATAGGTAAGTACATAAATATTTATAGACAAATAGAGTATCAAGCTTGTGAATTTCAGTGACTTAAGAGTTCATCTCTCTGGAGACTGCAGAGATAATAGGCACCTAAGAAAGAGTGCTTCCTGCTTTTTCAGAAGATCTGAGTTCAGTTCCCTTCACCATGTCTAGAAGCTTGCATACGTTTTTAACTTGAATTGCAGGACATCATATGCTTATTTGGGCTTCTGGATTTATTCACAAATATATAGAGTATGTGGGCACAAACATACAGACACAAATAGGATATATACATACATGCACACATCTAGGTAAATACACAGATACACTCATTCATACATAGAAAGACACATGCATATACATATACAGTTTTCAAAGAAATGTAAAGAACACGAAGTTTGTTTTCATGCTTCAGGGGTGCTTTACTTATTTATCAGGCCAGAGCCTATGTTAATTTCTTCAGCATTTTTAAATGTGTGCATGGTACCATTTTAGGAATAACAAATAGAATTTAATGAATAGAATAAAATTTAATGAAATTTATGGTTTTAAAAATACATAAGAAATGAATTGTTTTGACCCAGGAGAGATGCTAATATGTCAGCTCTGCATTTTCAAAGCATTAATATATGAGATTGTCAACAATGCAAGGATTCTAGACTTTATAATTTCCCCAAAGTAAATTACAAGTTCCTATGCTTTCACTTGTGCAAGGCAAAATCTGCACATTTATTTTGGTAGAAGAATATGATCATTCATGTTTTTAATGAAATTATGATGAGGTTAAGTAAAATTAAAATGCATGTCCTTGGTAAACATATTAATTCGAGTCTAGCCATGTAATTAGAATGCTGAATTATTAGATGGAGAATAGATGAGGTTTTCTTGAGTGAATGAATATTTACTATATATCCCAAGACACTTCCAATTTCATAAACAAGTAGTTGTTTCTTACTCACATCAACTTACTTTAAAAATTTACAGTGCTTTCTTATCAGTGCTTTGCCAACTTTCCACCTATATCTTACTCTCTTGAAATGATGCATTGAACTCAATTTTACATTTCACTCTGTTTTGCAGAGCTTACATCAATAAATGGCAAGAAAGTTGTTATACAAACAGGTTATATATAGGAATAATTTAAACACCACTATAATCATTACATATTTGCCTAATTTTTGAAAGTGACAAGGGATTTTTTAAAATACAGAACATTTAAATGAAAAGGGAACAACTTAAAAACTAGTTTGATTTATCTTTGTTGTATATATGTGGACAAAGAATGAGATGTTAATTTAATAAAGAATAATGGAAAATCTATTCAATTTAACAGAAAAAAAAACCTACACAAAGTTAGTATAACTTAAGAAAGCGCTGTGTATTTGGCAATTTAGATATTCAGATATGAACACATTTACTCCTTTATCTGATAAAACCCAAAAAAATCTAAGCACTAAGGAGAAGTTAACATAATAAGAGGAACGTTAATTATATAAGATGATCACAGAAAGCAATATTTCAGTGACAGGAAATTATTTTTATATTGTCTGCTTTAATCTCTGGAAATATAAACCCAAAGTTATTTTTATTTCCCTTTTTTCTATACAAGTCATTTTTATGTGTAAATTGTTAGGTAAAATTATTAGAACATAGAATTTTTCTAACAAAATGACAAACCTTGGAATCTGGATGAGTATATTTAGTCTTCTAACGATTGTAAAGGAAAGACCTTACATAACTATGTGATTCTGTGTCTGGTTTTTCTCACATCTTTAACCATTACTTTTTATACAGTCTTTTTAAAAGCAAATTATATGACAATATTTTGGCACTTCAGGTCATTCATTTAAACCTCTAAAAGGTGTTCTTCTCTTCCATGCCTTTAAAAGAGGAGGGTAGAATGGTTTAAATGGATTCTAAATTAGAAATTATGTAAGTCTGAAGAGAAATGGCTCTTTACGAGAGCTGTCTCAGTGTAGTCATATCATAAAATGTTTGTTCAAAGTTTTGATGTCATTATAATATGAAAACCCCACTTTATTAAAATAAAATTACAGAATTTTAGGTAAACATTTAACTAAATATGATGTAGTAGAATATTTATTATGCAAAATAAGATATGCAATATCATTAAATTAGAATGATGATAAAGCTATCATCCTTGCAAAAATCTAAGAAATAAAGAAGAATAACTACAAAGATACTTGAAAAACTTTTTAAAATTTTCTATAAAGAACAAGAGACAGAGGAGTAGTGTCTTGGTCCTGCCTCAACTTGGTACTGCAGACATTGTTGACTCTTCAAGGTAGGCTTTACCCCATTTGAGGAATGAATGATGATGGGATGGGATGGGAGAAAGGTTGAGAGCTAAAGAATGGGAACTGGGGTTGGTATGCAAAATGAAAAAAATAAAATAATAAAAAAGAACAAGAGCACTCCGCTCTAAATAGAGCATCTGTGTTATAAGTGGAGGCAGAAAGATTGTAAAAGATAAATTAATGGATTTCTTTCACAAAACAATACTGCACATGATGGTACCCTGGAGCATCTGAACTCACAACAGATACTACTTCATAAATAAGATGTGCTGAATATTTGGTTGCCTAAAATTCCAACCAATCATGTCCTGTCCCTACAAAAAAAAGCTACTGTAATTTAACTGCTGTTGAGGGAGCAGAAGTGAGGTGTTTCTCAAGGATATGTCTCTGAAGAGGTCAACCATGCTTCACTACACAGCAGTCCATCTGTGAATATCCTGACAACATTATGTGGATTTACTTGGCTTGAAAAGAACAAAAGTAGTTGGAAGAAAAAATGGTGACGGTGTTTAGATTAAGAATTAGATAAGAAAAATTAGGGGGTGGATTTCATTATAGACATATAACATCATTCTTTGAATCTGTGTCTTAATGAAATAATAAACATAATCATTGCTTTATAGTTTAATTTTTCCTTCCACACTAATGTAAATGTTTAGATTAGATCTCAGATGTACACTGAGCAAGAGGACATTCTAAGACTGGTCAAAAATAGTTAACCTGACTTTTAGGACAATTGAAGTATGTGAGAATTGTTACTGTACAGTAAGAAGGGAAGGAAAGAGAGTTAGGTTCAACTCTTCCTTAGTAGACACAAATCTGACCTTAGTAACTAAAACTGTTTTTCTTTGCCAAATGATGACATAAGGTTACTTGTGACTGTGTACATGTCACTGAACTTTTAAAGTGTATGCCACTATGAAGCCAGTGTTGGTTTTATACTTTATGATTTACTGAATTCTTATTTACTGACATATAAGTGAAAGAATCAAATCTCATAAATTCATTTTTGTTGATAGAATAAAAATTTTATTGTCTATTGGATATGTTGACCTCCTAATTGCCTTGAAATCTGGATTATATTTATTGTTGTACTCTCTCCAGTTGTGTGCATGCTAAGATTCTTTCTTTTTCTGATGTCTTCCATTATGTGAAGTGATATATTAGATGCTCTGAAGATAAAGTTCTGGCAGGATATTATTCAGTACAACACTCCTATATACATTATTCATTGTATTTCTGAAGTATTCATAAAGGGATACAGAAAAGGACATTTCAGATGCAAAATTTAAGCACTAGGAGGCATAAGACATTAAGGTGACAACCTAAAGTCATATTTCTTATGTATAAATCTGAGCACAGGGCTTGATCACATGAAGCCCTACCTCAACTAAACATGTACATTTGCTTTGAACTCTCTGGCCTACAACATGATGAGAACCATGCACAACTCACAACAGTAAAGCAATCATAGAAGTGAACATTGCATGTAATAATGGTGAAGACAATTCAAATGTTATTAAAATGTTGAAAGAAACATATAGAGGTGGAGAATAAGCCATGTAAAGAAATCCCCTAAAGGAATAAAAGCAGGCTGTTAATTCTTGGGATGGGGAAATAAACAACAGATACTGATACAGGGGCAGGATAATATTCAGGTCTAAGGACCCACAGGATTTCTCTGCGTTGGATCATTTCTGAATGTACTTGCATAATAGTATGATGTGGAATAAAAAAGTTGTCACAAATTGCCTGTGAAATATTTAGAGATCAAACACATAGGACAAACTGCAGACCAATAAAATAAAAACTTAATCAACAGCCTGAAAGCTCTACCAAGATTCAGCTAATAACTTTAGAGATATTTCAAAATTTATTTCTCTGTTTTCTTTTTAAAACCTTCTGACATCAGTTGAATAAAAGTCTTGAAATATATATTGAATCCTTTTATAATTATTTAGGTTGATAAATTTGAAAACAGGTAAGAAAAATAGTCCATATAAAATTTTACTAGAAGAACTAATAAAACACTGATATTTTATAAAATAATTGGACATAATTTCAAATATTATCATGAAATCATCACATAAATAGTAGGTAATGCAAATACCCTCATTTTAAGTTCAATCAAATTTTAATTAAAATATCATTACATCATTTCCCTTCTTACCTTTCCTTCATGCATCCTCTCCCATGACCATCATGCAAATACATTATAAATGGTGTCTCCTCCTCACTTCATCTAACCTGGAAGACATATTTTCTTTGATTATATATAATCATATATTTATTAAAATTAAAAATTTTATAATAAAATTATGTTACTTTTACCATAATACATTATATATTTAAAATATATTTTACAAAATATAGACTTTTTAATATATATGGACAAATATGTAGTGAATAAACATTTATTTATGTATATATAGGTGTATATGTGTGTTCCTTGCTGAATTAGTTAAGTTGGTTTGGGTTTATATGATTTGGGGCTGACTGTGATTATGCTTATAGATTGATGAATGGGGGATTCTCCATAAATACTCCTTTATAGAAATAATGGTTCAAACTTTGAGATACCACCTTACACCTGCCAGATTGGCTAAGATAAAAGACACAGATAACAGCCTATGCTGGAGAGGTTGAGGAGCAAGGGGAACTCTCCTCCATTCTTGCTGGGAGCATAAGGTTGTTTAGTCATTCTGGAATGTAGTATGGTGGTTTCTCAGAAAACTGGGAATCAATCTCCCCAAGGATCCAACAATATCACTTCTGTGTGTATACCCTAAAGACACACAGTCACACTCCAAAAGCATTAGCAAAACTATGTTCATAGCAGCATTATTTGTTTTTTTTTTCTTCTTTATTTTGTATTTAACAAAAAAAAACAGTAAAATGAAATTAAAATGAGGAAAAGTTAACAATAACTATAAAGAGGAGAAGAATCATAAGCATGGCTTATCAAGGGTGGTAATGCAAATAAGATTGCTACACATATATTTACTTTGTGTTCACCTTTCCCTCCGAATTTTTTTTTCCATCCCTGTATATCCTTATTCAAGGTCCCTTCCCCCTCCCACCACAACTTGTCATTTTTCTTCTCTGCAACTCCCCATTCCCTCCCTGGGTAGGGAGCAGACAGTCCTATGGTCCCACTGACCCAATAATGCTTGGATCAGTCTCCACTCCTGGCCAAATCCAGTTTTGTCCCCCCTCCTTCAAGAGTGAGTCTGGTGTTCCTATAGTTGGAGTGGGGTTCGAAAGGTCAGTCCAGGGTGTTTCTGATCCCAAGCTGTTCAGTGGTTGTGGTTTGCCACTTGGGAATGTTTGGCTTTTTTC